>CM070097.1:22174026-22316526 GCA_036178185.1 Liparis tanakae
CTTTCCCTGCAAGTTGGCAACACATTTCACACAACCCCACTGTGACTCGATTGAACCCAGGGAGGTGGCCTCATCGCGCACCGCCGCGAACCTCCATGAGGACGTGATGAGACGGATGTTATTAATGTGCCATTTGTAGAGTTGAGCAGTCTGAATACAAGGAAAGCTGCAAAGATTATGATCATCTAGGGTCAAACACTGATATATCTGTCGGCAGGGAAAGACAACTTAACAAGTAAACGTCTCGTCTTATGGTAACGAGGTGTCTTAAGCTGTATCGTTGAAATACCTAAAGTCAAATGAAGGACCCTTTTATTATCTTTACATCTACAGACATGTCCTAAAAAGACCGTTTTCTGGACATGTTTTATTAGGCGGCAAACTCCTGTTCTGAAAAGTGAAGCCAATGCAGAAATGCCTTATTGTCTTTCTTTTTTGGCCACCAGGGGGCGACTCCTCTGGTTGTAGGAATAAGTTGAATTGAATAGACATCATCTTCAGGACTATAGGCGCCTACAGGTCCAAAGAAACAGTCCTACGGTATTCTGTTTTTTCTGATCCAAAGATATCATCTAACCACCCAAATAAATCATCAAAAGTCTTAAAGATCTTTTAAAGTGCATAACATATTAAAAATAGATGTTTACTGTCCAGGGATTTCATCTGAGAACGCAAGACATCATCCAAAGACTAAAGGTCAACAGTCCTCAAAAGGCCTCTTTAGATATCTGAACACTTTTACTGAACTACCTGATAGGAGTGGGGCCTTGGTCCTTCTAGATCTACTGACGTCTCGACACCGTTAGCCATCATAATTAAGAGAACCTGTAGATGTTGTCTCAATGTCAACAGATTCTTGCATTCATACCTGAAGATGCAACATTTAGTCATAAATGCATCTGAACCCACGTTAAAGCTAAACTCTGGAAGAACTATTTCATGATTTTTGGTCTACCATTGGACGCTAGACCAAACAGCATTGGGCCAGTATGAGCTAAACCACTGGAACTAATACTGGGTCCATTAGCACCTGATTCACTAAGAGCTGTGGATCGGTGTCACATAATCGCTGCCGAAGGGGAGGAGGCAAAATGTCTGGCTGAGTTTGGATGTTATCAGTATTTTCTGTGATGCAGGGTGGATCGGATGCATTTATTCTCAGTTTTTCATGTGGAGAGTAAAGCAATCTCCTGGGGCCAGAGGCTAACTTTTTCTACTGATGCAGCATGTATCACTGTCACCCAGCAACACAGCTAAAGTTTCTTAAAGGCCAAGATACTTTGATCTGAGGACCAACAAGCATTAGTTAAAAACCCAAAGATCTAAAGATGTAAGCGGGAGACCTAAAGACACCTTTGACTGTACTCCGACCCCCACAAAAGAAATATCATACAAAGTGTTGTTGAAGCCACTTGGTCGGACTGATCTCAGGAGAGGCCGAGTCACCCAAAAGAGACGAGGTCCAGAAATTGATATTGTGGGTTTAAGTAAACAACAGAAAGATAAAAAATATATATATATTTACATCAGGAAGCACAGAAAGGACCATGACCCACTATCTAACTAGCTATCCAACTATCCATCTATCCATCCATCTACCTATCCATCCATCCATCTACCTATCTATCCATCCATCCATCTACCTAGCTTTCTATCTATCTATCCATCGATCTTTCTTTCCATCCACGGTTTGCAAAACTACACCAGTGCAACACTACATTGTATTTATTTGTTTTTTCTGAATATTACAGGACCTGTTTTTGTTTGTTTGCTGAAGGTATTTCTCGTGTTTACGTCTTCACCTCATGCTGGTGTATTCTGTACAAACCACCATATAGGCTTCCTATTTGATTCTACAAAGGAAAAAAAGGCCACTCTTATAAGTAAAAAAGAAAATGCACTTTCGATCTTGAAGTGGAATTCTGTCACTTACAGTAACTCAACTTTTTGCACTCAAACCAGTCAGTGCATCACTCTGAAATGTTACTTGTTTGGTGATTGTGTCTTGAATAAAGTGTAAATAACTACCAAGACTAGTAAATCGACAAATATGCTTTTTGGGCATTTTTGCAGTCTAGAGTTATAACTGCTCTAGATTTCATGGGATGTTGGAAAGACGTCATCTAAAGAAAGATGTCTAAACACCAGAGACCCAACGTCTCTGGGTCTACAGAAGTCCACAGCTATGTAGAGAACCAAAGGTAGCGCTCACCTGGGGAGTGGACTGATCTCACTGTTGAAAGAACTACAGAAAACGACGGGGTCACGGGGTCAGATCAGTCTCAATAGTTGCAAATGCACACAGAAGGATTTACAAATATATTAGAATGACATCCGATTGGCTACAGATCAGTCTATGTGGAAAAAACACATTTGGGAATGGAGCCACAGGAGGAGAGTCTCAAAGACCCACAAACAAATGTGTAGCGACCCACAAACAAACAAATCTTAATTTATTTATATGTGCATTGCAATGTATTTATGAATTGTTCTGTACATATTTGTGAATTTTTGTGTTTCCGTGTGTGAATCTTTGTGTTTGAATGTGTGAATCTTTGTGTTTACATGTGTGAATCTTTGTGTTTACTGTGTGAATCTTTGTGTTTGAATGTGTGAATCTTTGTGTTTACATGTGTGAATCTTTGTGTTTACTGTGTGAATCTTTGTGTTTGCATGTGTGAATCTTTGTGTTTACTGTGTGAATCTTTGTGTTTACTGTGTGAATCTTTGTGTTTGCATGTGTGAATCTTTCTGTTTTTGTTTGTGAATATTTGTGTTTTTGTTTGTGAATCTTTGTGTTTGCATGTGTGAATCTTTGTGTTTACTGTGTGAATCTTTGTGTTTGCATGTGTGAATCTTTCTGTTTTTGTTTGTGAATATTTGTGTTTTTGTTTGTGAATCTTTGTGTTTGCATGTGTGAATCTCTCTGTGTGCATTTGCAATTATTGAGCCTGATCTGACCCCGTAGAAGACTGCGGTTTACTCTTCCTCGCACCTCGTCTCATTTAGAGGCTACAAACTGTAAATATCCAGAGAGCCTTAGCCGTCAAAGAATCTTGCTCCTAAACCCCCCAGAGCCGCTCAGTGTTAATCCAGCGCTCTGACTGAGAGTGAATCAGAGGCCGCAGCTGCAGAGTTGCGGTCGGGTCCCTGCGCTCCGATGGGTGTTGACGGGCCTCGGCGATTTCAATTCACAGACGCATCAGTCAATTTGCAGGTTTTTTTTCTACCAGCGTTGCTGCGGCCTCTTAGCGCTGGAGGCAGTTTCAATCAAAAAATAAATGTTTTCATATTGGCTATCATAAGGGCCTCATGACATTGGGAAGTGGTGGGGAATTGTTTCTTTTCTTGTTATTTTTCCCCTCGGAGAAATCAAACAGAGCACGCTTCTTGAGTTCCTTCACAACTGCATCTATAAAAAGACTCTGAAGCATCACCTTTTTTTTTCCTTATTCCTAACTATCTCCTGCACACACACACACACACACACACACTCTCTCGAGCGAGTGCACGCTCGGTGCTCTCGCTCTTCAAATCCGTTCAAACACCCTCAAAACACGAGACCGAGTTTCCCACGGACCGTGAAAGATGGCGAAGACGCCGGAGACGGCGCTCCGGATTAAGAGAGCGTGGGCGACCACTTACGAGGCCTCTCCTTTATCGGATGGATGAGGTGCCGCCTCGCCGCCTCGCCGCCTCGCACCCAGTCTGCATCAGCGCAACAATCTACGAGAGTATACCATCCGATAGCCGGTGGTTATGACCAGAGCCTCGGCACACGAGGGAGGAAGCGTGTTTAAATCCAAGAGGCGTTATCCACCTTTTCCAAGAGGAACAGTTTAATGACAGCAGAGGTACACATCTATGCTTGTAGAATATGAACTTGGTGGGTAAAATAACTGTAAACTTGTAATCAGGGGCGGTTTTTCCTACAGGCGGAATAGGTGACCCAAAAATGCGCCCAGCAGAAAAAAAGAAAAACAATGTTTTATTTGTCACTGCCAGGTCTTGAACCCAGGACCTTTTGCTCACCAAGCAGGCTCCTCAACCCACAAAGTCATAGCGGCTACATTAAATTGTTTTCACCCATTGCATCAAGTTCCCTTCTTTACCAAAAGTACAAAACCATAAGATTGTTTAAAAAAACATTTTTTAGGGGGGGGGGCCGCCACGAGTGAAGCTTGCCTAGCCCGCCAAATGTGCTAGGGCCGCCCCTGCTTGTAATGATATAAAAGTGGCTGCAGAAGAACAGACGCTGTGGACATTCAACCTGTTTCCTCCAGACAGATCAATGTCACAATTCAGTTTCATAATCCCTATTTTTCAAGGGCCTTGAAATAAAAAACAAACACACTTTTTCTCTTTGGGTCTCCAAGTGACTCTCAAACAAACACATAGGTGGTACCTGAAGGAGGGCTGTTCACCATCTTGTAATCCTTTCCGATATTGTACCCGTGACAGCGGCTCCTCTCTGATCCTGAGCTTCGCCCTCGCTCCTTCGCTGGAACTCTTTCTGGGTCAAGATCTATCGATCGGAGAACAACGGGCCTCCGAAAAGATCCTCCTGACCTGCCGCCGGTTCAAAGCCAGAGTCCTCATAACAGCTCCGTGCCGTCGCTTTGTCATCACCCCCTTTCGGAAGGGGCCGCGCCCCGAGGCCGTAAACGACGCCTCGCGGGGGGAATTCTTCTCACGCGGCCGCTAATGAAACCGCAGTGTGCCGAGGCCGAGGGAGCTCGGAGGGGCGAGCGCTCGTAAACCGCAAAATGTCATATTTAATACCATCCAGCGCTTGTTTTTTTTTGCAATGTCTTTTAAGGGTGATGTGGGAGGTAGAGGTAGGCGCGCCGTATATACACGTGAGCGCCGGTCGATGACGGTTAGCGGGACACGGCAAGTAGGAGGCGACCAGAAGCTGAGGCCGACGTCCCCGGAAGCTTCGGGTGACGAAGGACACGCCGTGAACGGTGAATGTTTTTTGGTACATGACGCTTCAACACGTTTATGGATTAAGGCCACATTTACACTTAGCCGGTATTTACATAAACAAATATTTCAGCCCCTCCGTTTTCAAAAATAACGTTGTACACACAAGGTCGTTTTCAAAAAAGTTTCTGTTTATATGAACCCTCATAAATACGCCGTCAGCCTAGGACGCTCAGACAACGTGAAGCGTTTTTAGTCGCACACTGTGACGTTTGACAACCTAAAACTCTGTTTGACATCGTTCACACGAAAACACAAAAACAGAGTTTTCATAAATCTCCACTTTGGCCGGAGTTTTTAGAAATGATCGTTTTCCGTGATAAAACCTCCGTTTTTTTGTAAATGAAAGGCCAAAACGCATGAAAATATATGCGTTTTCCCATCGTGTAAACGGGGTCTAACGTATTCTTCAAATGACTGGGCCATCAAAAGGGATGCTGCTTGAATATTTGGGGTTTCAGTGGCACGTCAAAGCCTCTTTGCCCTGGACACGCAAGAAGGGTACGAACCTCACGGAATACAAGCTAAACCACTAGCAGGCAGCCCAATGGGAAGCAGCTAGTGCCGGGCAATCACATAGCTATCTGGCTGGAATTAATAACTTAATGCAGTTACTTCAAGAGGCATATTTCATTCATTGCAACACATTCTAACTCCCAAGTTTTCAAATACGGCCGCTTTGGCACCTTTAAGAGATACGTAGCCGCCTCTGGCATCAACTTCCTCCATGTCAGTGTGTGGATACACACATTTCTTTGGTTAGTTCAAAGCAACAAAACGTCGAAAAAGTTTCCGGGTTGATCCGACTCTGGGTTCATGAGGTACATTTGGGGATCGGCAAAATCCCCAATAACCAGGAAACAAGGCAAAGTCCAAAAAAACTGATAAATTATTATGGTGAATTTCTAGGAAGCGATAAACATGTAGAACAAAGAGAATGGGGCACGGTAGCAGGGGACGAACAAGGAAGTATACAAACAGCAAAAGACTCATAATAAATGAGGAGCCGGTGAGTAATCGGGGGCCGTGTGGTTAATCAAAGAGGCGGGAAGCAAAACGAGACCTCGCTTATTAAAATAAAATGTGCAGGAAACTGGAAAACTTGATTTAAGTGCACCATTTTTAATCTTGCCATTTAATTTCTTCCCTTTTTTCCCCCTGAAGGGTTATTTGGGAGTTTTTCCTGATCCGATGTGAGATTTTGGGACAGGGATGTCTATGTGTACAGATTGTAAAGCACTCGCACTTGTAATTTGTGAAATTGGGCTACACAAATAAACGGAATTGAATTGAATTAATTAAATATATTTAGTTGGCGTTAGACTTCGCTGCTTTAATTGATGTTGTGACGTTAGTAATCAGCGTTACTCCTTAGCTCCTCCCATCAGTGCGTGAACAAGTGTGAATTATGTAATGTAGCGTTAAAGCGCTGTGATTGGTCGGGAGTCGAGAACAGATCTAGACATGTATAGTCCGCATGTCGGTTGGTCCGTCGTCTCTTCTAACATCTTGACAACTCCTGGCCATATTCCCAAAACATGTTCCATGTATGTTGGTGCTCCCCAGAGGATAATCCCGTTAGACTCTGAACCCTGCCATCCAGAAAGCTTCACTCCCTTTATTATTACTTCCGTCAAGTTGAATTAAGTTCTCTTTACGCATAGAGTTTACTACACGGAGAACAGAAACAGGCTGCAGCCTGTGAAACGTTAGAATTAAGAGGCAACGTGTTGCTTTAGAAAAGCTCTTCTTCAAACTCGACAACCTTAACTGATGGGAGTTAAACGATGCTCCAGATGCTCCAGATGCTCCAGATGGTCCAAAACCACACAAATGAGACCCACATTTTCAATAAAGCAGAATGACCCACTGACTTTTCCCTTTAGCACCCCCCTAAGTCTAATGTGTGTTAAGTATGGAGGTATATCTGTCCTGCCTGTTTAATGTGGTCCTAATGTCAGGTATAAAGAGTATCGTAGCAGATTATATACGTTCGGTCGTTACGGATTTGGCTGTGGAATAAAATCTAATTGAAGTATTTACAAGAAGAAAATCGGTTTCCAATATCGTCAACCCTGAATATATCAGTACAACCAATACAAGAACATTTTCAGAGATGTGGTGTATAGATTGTGTTTGAATCTTTTTGAATGTAACATTGAGAGAAACAACAAGGCATCGCACCGAGAGACGCCGGCACTCGGCCACCTGACCAGAGAACTGATGTGACAACTCTCACAAAACACACAAACATGTTACACTTCCACCAGTCGGGGGTTTTGAATGGAAGCTGCTTATAATAACAATTTACATTGTGTTTTTTAAGGTACTCAAAGACACTTTACAATCAACCACCAGAGACACAGGGAGACGTTCAGGGTTAAGAGTCTCGCTCAAGGACCCTCTGACTCTGATTGAACAACCAACCCTCTGATTGAAAGTCTCACATACTTACCACTGACCCACAATCAGGCTCAACAATAACAACTCAGAACAACTGGATCTCCAGAATGAAACAGGTTCATCTCGTTTCATTGATTCTTTTAGAGAGATTTCAACCTGATGATGAAGAGCCAGGATGGAACACTTTACATCACAACACATGTCGTTTGGCTAACGCTTTTATCCAAAGGAACTTAGATGTTATATTTGTACACCGTAGATCAGCTACAGGGAACAACTCAGGGTTAAATGTCTTGCTCAAGGACACATTGACTAGGGCGGGGATTGAACCACCAACCCCCTTGAAAGACGGACCTGCTGACAACTGACCCAGTCAGGCTGATACTTGGTGCCAAATTTAGCATTTAATGTGTAGAAATTGCAATAAATCTTTTTCTTAACAACATCAGACCAATTATAAGCTTTCCAATAAAGATTCCATGTGATACTAAAATAATAAATCAACTAGAACAGGCACTCGGTAGAGCGCATACCTTCGCATATCACAAGATTGGGCATTGAATTATGAACATATTTTGGAATTAGTTGCATGCCAATTGGATATAAATTGACCGCGCTATGGTAAAAAGAAGATGTTGACCTTTTCATGACCAAATTTCATGCGATCCGGTTTAATATTTTTTAAGTTATGCGAGTAACACGCATATAAATAAATAAATACACGTCGATCAAAACATAACCTTCCGCATTTTCAATGCAAAGGTAATAATAATGTCACATGACAAAATGCTGGTATTGAACCACAATCACACATTGTTGATGAAACCAGACAACTGAGAAGCACCTCCTCCACCCTTCAGAGATACAGACACGTCTAATGCTTTGGGTTTGGATTAGATTCTCATTGTTACCTCCTCTTTCATACAGCTGTGAGTCTTATTTCCATCCCGCGCCTAAAAGCGTGTTTCCCTCTCTGCCCAGTTCATATTTCATGAGCGTGCGTTTGGACGGATGCACAAAGTGTTCCTTTCAATAATTTGGACCTTTTTGTCCGTGAGGAAAGGCCTCTTCATGTTAGGAGTGACCCAAACTAAAAGCCTACTCCGAGGAAGAGAGGCTTCCCTTTATTCTCTATAAATAAACAGGAAAAGATGGAGACGATTATATTTGTCTGAGAGGTTTTCTTTGCAGTACCCCTAGAGATACTTCCACTACACAACTGCTGAACTGTGACTTCACTTTGGGGATGGCATCATTAACTAAAATCATCATCTATAATAAGGTGGCGCCCAAAAACTGAAGAATATCAAAGATGTGAAAAAATGACCTATAGAGGGCGACTGTGGGTCCGTCTTTCAATCAGGAGGTTGGTGGTTCAATCCCCTCACTAGTCCATGTATCCTTGAGCAAGACGCCTAACCCTGAAATGCTCGCTGTAGCTGAGTCTACGGTGTACGAATTTAGCGTGATTACAAGTCGCTTGGGATAAAAGCGTTAGCTAAGTAACATACAATGTAAAATTGCTAAAGGAATCAATGAAACAAGATGAACCAGTTTCATTCTGGAGAGCCAGTTGTTCCGAAATCTTATTGTTGGAGCAAAATTTATTGCGTATAAATCGTCAAAGTTAAGCGTCGACCAGGTATCGCCCTTGAGAAAACCGAGACCCCCGCAACCTCAAACTCCGATTACTGAAACGCGACTTCCCGGTGACACCGAATCCGCTCGCTGCCTCTCCTGTAGCGCTGCCGTCAGACAGCCTCCGGTATCCTCGACAGCGGCAGGGGATGTAACGCCTGCAACCCCCCCCAAGGCCTTTTGGGTAAATCTTTTTCGGATGCATCCAAAGTTATTATCGCTCAATTCAAACCGGAAACATTCGTGGCCTCAGACGTTACAGCTCGCTCATCAAACACCGCTCCATGTCCGTCCGTCCCTTGATATCATCCCTATGGCCCGCCATTACTCTGCTAAGAGGCTTTAGCATTGCAGGTAATGGGAGGGAAAGGTCGGTTGAGGCCATTGGGTGGGGAGGAGGGGGGGGATCTCACAAATGGCCTCATAGCCTTTCGATATTCCTGCAGAGGAGCTCGTCAGCGGCCCGTGGAGGGGCTCCGGTGGAGGTGCCGGTTCATTCACAGAGCTCTATATCGTTGGAATAACCTCGGTGAGCCACAGTATACTCGTATTTCCATCCTCTGATCCCGCGATTTTGAAGAGTTACGATAAAATAGATGCGCCTCCGATGCGTCTCGACTGGTTCGACGTTGAAAGAGTTCTTCAGGAATTTATTCCAGTCGTTCTCCACACAGCTTTTCTAATAAATACACAGATATATGATGGAAATGCAACTTCTAATACACATGATCTCCAGCATCAGCCACACATTAATATTTCAATCCTTTCTTTTTTGGGGGGGCGACCTTTACAACTTTTACCCTGTTCACGCAAACCTGCGTCCACCACAGAAACTCATGAATGCATCAGCAGAATAATAAACTGACGGTGTGGGCCATGTTTTAATAAAGGAACACAGTTCAGTACCACAACATGCAACCAATACTATCATTCTCAGCTCATTAGTTATCATTATTATTCTATTAATACGCTTTACGGCGCTGACACAAACAGAACTTTATTTATTTATTTGTTCAGTTTATTTACACCAAAAAATAACGACTGAATCAAATGTTTAAATATGTAAAACACTGTTGCTGCTATATTTGTATATTTCTTTATCATGCCTACTCTCGTTATATGAATAATGTTCGTTGAATGTTTATGTAACTCTATCACTCTGTTCATCTGGTCACATGACATCTATTCTTCTGTCCATCCTGCAGAGGCATCCTCCTCTTTTTCTCCACGTGAAAGTATTTTCCAGGAGTTTTTCCTGATCCAATGTGAAAGGTCAAAGGTGAGGGATGTCGTACGTGTACAGGTTGTCAAGCCCTCTGAGGGGAAGTTGTAATTTGTGATTTTGGGCTAAATTAAATAAAGTGAATTAGATGAGCTACTCAAACTACAAGTCAGACGTTCGTGACTCGGGATGTTCCCACTTTCCAGGCTGTGTTTATATGTGGATTAAATGAGTCAGACAATGTAATTATAGAGCGATACGAGGTATTGTTCTTGTTTCTGGAAACATTGGAACAAGTGTTTAAATGTTTTTTAAGTGACTTTTTAACTGCAGTGATTATACCCGTGTCCTCCTATTGTATATATTGTTGTTGTATTTGTGTTTGTTGCTTTATGGACTCATGAGTCTGGAATAAAAAATATCTATCTATCTATAAATATAAATATACATATATATATAAATATAAATATATATAAATATAAATATATATATATATACATATAAACATATATATATATATATATAAATATAAATATAT
Organism: Liparis tanakae; assembly: GCA_036178185.1. Taxonomy (NCBI): domain Eukaryota; kingdom Metazoa; phylum Chordata; class Actinopteri; order Perciformes; family Liparidae; genus Liparis; species Liparis tanakae. The sequence continues at coordinate 22,184,814 of CM070097.1, forward strand.
ATAAATATATATATATATATACATATAAACATATATATATATATATATATATATATATATATATATATATAAATAAATATATATATATATATATATATATATATATATATATATATATATATATATATATATATATATATATATATATACATACTATTGTATATAAGCGCTGATAACATTCATCCAATCAGCCAATCACATTCGGGCCAACTTTTGTAAAAAAGAGTTAATGAAGAAAAAGAAAGGACCATATTTTAACTATAAAATAATTGAAAGTATAACCATTCGGGGGTTCAGGCCGGGTTCATATGGGTGGTGGTGCGGCCCGGTTGGGTTTACCTGTGAGGAGGATCACAGGTGTGGAAGTAAAGCTCAGGCTGACAGACACAAGCCGCGCTGCACTCAGCGGCTCTGTGAAGGTTTCAGGAGCTCTGCTCCCACGAGCCGATGCCATCCAACACTAATGACTTCGCTCTATGGTTACTGGGGCTTGGGGGGATTGCTGGCAAGAAGGAAAGGGAAGGAGGGAGGGAGTGGGGGATGAAAGGGGTGGAGGAGTTGGTAAGCCCTGATGGGGGAGTTGTCAAAGATAGATGACTTCATCTCTTACCGGCTCTCCGGTGACGTGTCTCTTTGAAAGTCAGCGATAATTCACGATGGTGGGGGCGACGCGTGTTTTAAATAAAGAGTCCCGTCCCGGACACGGAGGTCCGAGCTTTGAGTCCGACGCAGGAGACGCCGGCACGTGTTCAGCAAGAGGAGAGAGAGGCTGGATATTCACGTGAGGACGAGCGACAACGCCAAGAAGGAGGCGGCGGGGCAGAAATACAGAATCGAAAGACGAGAGAGTGGAGAGAGAGACGAAGGAGGACGAGTCAGGAGACCGGAGCGAGCAGAGAAAAACACTCCTCGCTCCCTCACTCCTCACTCCTCACTCCTCACTGGCCTACTTCTCCAAAAAAAGCTTAGCATGCGAGTAAAAGTGTGAATCCTGTTGCCGCTCTTACCTTTCTCGGGGCTCAGGCTGCGAACGTTCCCAGGGTCGTCCATCTGGCGTATTTCCCAAAAAAAAGAGATTGGGGGGGGGGGGGCTCTCCACGTGCTGCTAGAACGGGGACGGAGGGGCTGGCTTCACCTCAACCGCCATCTGAGGTGGGGGGGGGGGGGGGGGGAGTGCCTCGCCCCGTGGGTGTCATCCTCTGAGGTGCGATGGAAACGGTCCTACCTGTTCTCCTCCTCTTCCTCTTATACAGTCTTCTTCCTCTCTAGCTCATCCTCTCTGTCTCCATGTGTGAAGACAGCGTGGTCCTGCACACTTCTTCTTCTTCTTCTTCTTCTTCTTCTTCTTCTTCTTCTTCTTCTTCTTCTTCTTCTTCTTCTTCTTCTTCTTCTTCTGCCTCTACTGCCTCTTCTTCTTCTTCTTCCTCTACTGTACAGGCTGCTGCTGGGAAGACGGGGGGGATGTGTTGCCACAGAGAGCTTTGGGAACACACGCTCGGTGCAGTCAACCACTCACGGCTCATGTGGTGGTGGTGGTGGTGGTGGTGGTGGGTGGAGGAAGAGGAGGAGGAGGGGGGAGGAGGAGGAGGAGGGGGGTTCAAAGCCGATCACCTGGGAGAACGAGCGCTCCATTAGATGGAAGGAGAGGAGGGAAAAACATAGAGGGAGGAGGAGGATGAGCGGGATGAGGAATGGACCGAAATGCATCTGCCGAGATAAAACGAGGGGGGAGGAGGGGGAGGAGGGGGAGGAGGAAGGGAAGGATGCGAAAAGGAGGAGGCAAGGTGGCTGTGATTTGCAAGTAGCAAAGAGCATGTGTGCGGCGTGCGGCGCGCATGTTTTATTCAACGGGGAGAGGACAGACGGGCACGGAGGGGCTCGACTCAGCAGCCGGCCGACAAGAGGGGGGGTAATTTCACTCCGCTATGATTCGGACTAAAAACCCGATTAGAGAAGGAGATGATGATAGAGAGAGTGTGTGTAGATGTGTGTGTGTGTGTGTGTGTGTGTGTGTGTGTGTGTGTGTGTGTGAGTTGCCCAAAAGGAGATCTTCATCATTTGAATTGACCAATAAAGGAAGGAAACACAATTTGTGAAATATTATCTCTCATGTTTCTGTGTAGAGCCCAGAGACGTGGTTGGACCGGAAGGATGGAGACGCCTCTAAAGATGGGTTCGACACCCCTTCAAATAAGCCCCGCCCCTTTCTCTGTGTCAGAGCCGCCATGGAGCCCACGCTGGCACGAACTCCACTGCCTAATGGAAATGTTATAACATGTTTAAAAAACAACTACAAAGCGATTTAAGGGAGAAGCCGGCAGAAGTCTGAACAAGTCACCGTGTGTTTGATAAGATACGCTCATGATGCTCCATTCAGCAAAATAACTTTGTTAAAAAGATCGTCCTAATCTGAGCGCTTGTGAAAGAAACGTGTAACATCCTCCGTGGCAGAAAAAGAAGTAGAGGAATGCAAGTCTTATTTTAATTGTAGAGTTATGGAATTATAGGAAACATAAGCAGCCCTAACCCTAACCCTAACCCAGATCTATTTGGTTTGGGGGTTCATTGAGCCGTGATGCCTGAACCTCATCACAACACCGGCAGCATCGCATTACACGAGGCATCATATACGGTCACTTCAGAGACGTTCTGCTGTGCATGAATATTACATGTGGGGAATCGTCTCATATGCGGGAACGACCTGCAGGGCCGGATCAGCCCCAATTATTACACATTCACACACAAAGAGACTCACAAATGAAGACACAAAGATTCACACATCCAAAAACAAAGACTCACAAATGCACTGAGAACAATTCACAAACGTGTCTGCTTACAAATGCATGGGGAGTCTCAGAAACAACAAAACACAAATGTGTAGCGATCCAAAAACAAATGCAGCGCGATCGACACACAAAGAAATGTCATTTATTTATGGCTGCGTTTGAATTTATCTGTGAATTGTTCTGTTTACATTTGTGAGTCTTTGTGTTTGCATTTGTGAGTCTTTGCGTTTGTATTTGTGAGTCTGTATGTGCATTTGTGAGTCATTGTGTTTGTATTTGTGAGTCTTTGTGTTTGCATTTGTGAGTCTTTGTGTTTGCATTTGTGAGTCTTTGTGTTTGCATTTGTGAGTCTTTGTGTTTGCATTTGTGAGTCATTGTGTTTGTATTTGTGAGTCTTTGTTTTTGCATTTGTGAGTCTTTGTGCTTGTATTTGTACGTCTCTCTGTGTGCATTTGTGAGTCTATGTTTGCATCCTCGTCCAGAACCCCGGGAGGAGTGCGGCCCGGTTTCTCCTCCTCCTTTGTGCGCATTGGCGTGCGACGCCTCCCGCCTCCCGCCTCCCGCCTCCCGCCGCTCCGCCGAGCTTCACGCCGCGCTGCAGTAGAGTCGCGGCCGAGCGTAGCAACGGGACCTGCTTCACGCGGCCTCACGCCCATTAAATTTATTAATTTGCTCTTCTTTTTTTCTTCTTTCTCTCTGGACTCGTCTACCGCAACAGGACACCGTTGCTATCTGAAGGTCGTGGTCGTGGTCGTGGTCGTGGTCGTGGTTGTGGGCGTGGGCGTGGGTGTGGGCGTGGGCGTGGTTGTGGGCGTGGTCGTGGGCGTGGTTGTGGTCGTGGGCGTGGTTGTGGGTGTGGGCGTGGTCGTGGGCGTGGCCGTGGGTGTGGCCGTGGGCGTGGTTGTGGACGTGGTCATGGGCGTGGTTGTGGGCGTGGTCGTGGGCGTGGTTGTGGTCGTGGGCGTGGCCGTGGGCGTGGCCGTGGGCGTGGTCGTGGGCGTGGGCGTGGTCGTGGGCGTGGCCGTGGGCGAGGAAGGTCAGCCCTAATGGATGTGATGCTGTGAGCGTGTCGTGTCACTTCCAGGTAACGCGTGTCACGTGTCCATCGTGTGGCGTGCGGCTGGTTAACTCTCTCGTAGAAGCGGATCAATGAAGTCACTCGGGAGCGAATAACAACGGCTCGCAGCCGGCCGGCCAGCCACCGGTCTCCGGTGGGACAACAAAGAGCCACAGACACGACTCTGTGAAGCCTGAGGGGGGGGGGGGGGTAAAACCGCGGTAGAAACCCCTTTGAGACGCGTTAACACTCATCCCACACGGCAGCCACCGGTTTGCTTTTTTAAATCACAAATCAATACCCATCGGTTCAGAAGCGCTTTTAATGTGCGTGAATGTGTGCTCTACCTTCTTGAAATTCTAGTTATTTTTATTCACTGTTCAGATCAGTGGTAATAACCTTGTTCCAAACATGTTTACTTTTAGTTTAGTTTTTTATTCATGTCTAATATTTAGTATGCTTGCTGTGTTGTTGTTTATATTTATTATATATATATATATATATATATATATATATATATATATATATATTTATATATATATATATATATAACAAAGCGACCATAGTACATATGCCCATATATATTTTTTTTATATATATATATATATATATATATATATATATATAACAAAGCAAGCATAATAAATATGCCCATATATATAATATAATATATATATATATATATATATATATATATATATATATATTATAACAAAGCGAGCATAATAAATATGCCCATATATATAATATAATATATATATATATATATATATATATATATATATATATATATATATATATATATAACAAAGCGAACATAATAAATATGGCCATAAATAATATATATGTATAGATTATATATATAATATATGTATATAAATAAATATATAAGATATTGTTTATATTGTTGGATTTCAATGATTTGTACATTTGTTTTGTTGATGTAGTCTTAATATATATATTATTTATTTTTTACCAGTTTTACCAGATTTGATATGTTTTCATGATGTGATGTCTTGGAGTACCCTGAAAATCGCTCTACAAATGTAATGCATTATTATTATGAATATAAAGGGTCACCAGAGAGGCTGATTGGCTCACAAGGGGAGGTCACGCCTTAGTGGCGGGAACAGAACATACACAGATAAATGGAACAATTCCATTAAAGCTCATTTCCCATTCAGGGCTAAGTGGATTCTGAAATGCTGCATATGAATATCAATAATAATGTCAGCTCGGAGAATCATTTCTCATGTTTCTAAGCGGTGGAAAACCTCAGACGTCATCAATCTTAAGACAATGTGAAATTAATGAGCAATGTCGAGGGATTATTTCAAGGAATTCGCGATTTCCCATTAATTCTTTTGAATTCTGGGTTGCAATAGTTAGCAATAAAAACACTGTTGGATGGTGACCCGGCTTTTCGATAAATAAATAAATGTTCTCTTGTCTTTTTTGAGGCGAGGCTGTGTGACATGTTCAGCAATAACGTACATGTTATGAGTGGAGTGCACGTTAATAACCACAGCTGGATGAGTGGAGGCCAGCTGCGGCCCCCATGGATTTCCTATCAAATGTGTCTGCATTGCGTGTGTGTGTGTGTGTGTGTGTGTGTGTGTGTGTGTGTGTGTGTGTGTGTGTGAGTGCAGGTGGCCCGAAGCAAATAGAAAAGCACTTTTTTCTTCCACGGTTGCGTGGTCACATGGCTCCAACGCTTTCTTGTGGAAATAATGTTGTCCGATTGAATCTCTGCTGTGAGAAATACACATTTATAATACAATAATACACACGGAGGTGCAGAGAAACACACGCCAGGTGCAGCTGGGTCTGCCGGAGCTTTATGAACCTATGAACCCCGTCTATTTGGGATGTTTGGGGATTATGTCCATTTGTTTTGATTGTTTTGACTCCTCCCACATGTGGAGAACCATTGTTCTGAGACATCTCATGACTGGCAGCCCAAATACAGTATATACAGGCCTCCATCCAGGTGTGTGCACACAGAACAATAAGGGTTCTTTAAAGGTTCTTGAAAAGGTTCTGTGGAACCATCACCTACTGAAGAACCTTTTGTTCGTTTGAGGCACCTTTATAGGTTCTTTGAAAAACTATATAAGGAGATGTTCTTTAAAGAACCCTGGTTCTAAAGGTTTTACCTAGAACCAGAAATAGTGCCTTGAAGAACCATTTTTTAAGGTTCTTTGAGACTCCTTTATAGGTTCTTTGAAGAACTCTTTAAGGAGATGGTTCTTTAAAGAACCCTGGTCTGTAAGGTTCTGTGTGGAACCAGAAATGGTTCTCTTATGGCATCACTCTGAAGAACCATTTTCGGTTCCACATGTCCCCTCCATGTTTGTGTGTGTATTTTAGTGATAGAGAAAGGTACATTTAAGACGCTTTCCCTGCAATATTAAACTATATTGTAAGTCGCTTTGGATAAAAGCGTCTGCTAAATGACATGTAATGTAATGTTCTTGGTTTTATTTGTTTCACTTTTATTAATTTATTTGTATTATATTTGTAGCCCTTTATTTTATTATATTAATTATATTTGTTATCGTGCTCCTCCTCGTCATACAGTAAGCACAGCGCTCCAAGGATGCATATGCTCACGTGAGAACGCCCCCCCCCCCCCCCTTCAGTGTTTGTGCACTGGAGTGTGTGTGTGTGTGTGTGTGTGTGTGTGTGTGTGTGTGTGTGGCCACTGAAGCCTGATAAGCAAAACTGTCAAATTCGATTCACGCTCGCGTCGCAGTAAAAATGTGACAGCTGCCATTTTGTTGTTTTTTCCAAAGAGAGGCAGTCGGACGGCGCTGGTGAAGACGCCGCGCCCCTTTGTGGAAAAGCACATGCGATCCGCTCGGGTCGGTTCGGGGGGGGGGGGTGACCCCGCCCCCTCGGGCCGCGGCTCTCTTCAGGTTAGCGTTGGAGGAAGACGTGACAGCAGATGTCTCGTGACGCGCGACTTTCAGATCGCATTATTATGTTCCCTCTCGTCTCGTCGGTTCAGTTTGATTGCCACGAGAAAAGAAAAAAAACTCCAACCTCCTCTTTACTCGACCGCGATTGGTCAGTCTCGGAAAGAGTGCCGACGCAGCACATCTCGGTTTACAACGTGGCCCTGGAGATTCTGTGTGGGCAACAATAAGAGGAGAGAATGTGTTGCATGTTATTCAGTCGGACATAAACCAGCAGACTACAGGTAGACATTGTCAACCGTGGGCAGAAATGCTGCTCTCTGATTGGTGCATTTCTGCCCATCAGGTTTGCTTTCCAGTCCTGTGACGTTTGTCTTTGGCGTAAAACGCTAGTTTCTTTTTTACGCTATCAGTTCGTTACAGTTTAATACTTTCAATATTGAGGTGGTGTGAGTCTGTATCACATGGACTACGCATTAAAGGCCTCTCCATCCTTGAAGGACCAGCCAGGCTGCAGCCTCCACTCCGTTACACTGTGTATATATATATATATATATATATATATATATATATATAATACCACATTACTTTTTGTAAGAATAGCTTCAAACAACGTTCATTTCACTAAAAGCTCCAAATTGCCGCTGAGGGGAAATTCCGAGGGTCCCAAATGTACGAATGACTCATCGAAATGTGCCAAAGGACGCCTGGAAAAGATTTTTCGGAATATATATATATATATATATATATATATATATTTATTTAATTTTATTACATTTTACATTGCTGTATTTACATATATGTTGTGTCTATATATATACATATATATTTTATTTTGTATTTTATATTTCACTTTGTATACTTTATGCACAGTCACTTTCTTTCTTATATTTATATTTTATTGTGTTTAGTTTATTGGTGCTACTGTGTCAACAAATTTCCCCTTGGGGATTAATAAAGTATATTTCTATTGTATTCTATATGCCGAGTGAGCAAACGCTGAAGGTTCTCAAAACTGTCATTCTCTCGACTGGCCAGCAGGGGGCGACTCATCCAGTTGCGAAAAGTAGTCGAATTCTCTAGAAGTCTCTCGATTTACTTAGTTTATGGTCTCTATTCTCAATGTCTTCTTTAATAGATCGTGATGTTCATGAAGTGAATGATGGTCCATTTAGCGTCGAACAGACTGTAAAGTGGAGTAGGCTTTAGGGGCGGGGCTTACTGTGATTGACAGGTCGCTGCTGCCGCCGCCAGAGACGTGTACGCCGTCTAGATCGCACAGTTCCACAGCCTCACTGCTCTACTTTTATCATTCTCATTCATCACGGTGTATCCAAGAGGGGTGATGTCATTTCTTGAGTCAGTTTGAAGTTGTGATGAAAATAAGGCGTACAAAACGAGTACAGGACCGGATTACCGGATTTGTCATTAATCTTGTGTTACTTTCTCCCAGAAGTACATGTCTGGACACAGAGTTAAAAATTAAAACCTGGAACGTGGACTGGGGGGGGGGGGGGGGGGTCCGGGTTCCTGAATGTTCCAACAGCTCCACCGAGAATATCTGAACCTTGTTTCGTATCGTGGGCGTAGTGATAGTCGAATGCCGCCTTGCAGCTGCACGCTGCTCAGAGTGACACTTTGACAAATGGCTCCATCTGTCTTAAAAAGCTGCTGCGACACATCAAGGCGGCTGGCGGTCGCAGAGAAATATGCCAACGTACATTTATCATAGCCATAGAGACCCAAACCTATTAATATACCTGTAAACGTGTTTATTTCTTGTGTAAAGTCGGACATTTCAACATGAGGGACTCGACTCACTCTCGGAGCCTATCACCAGTGGCCGTTTGCAGAACTGCAGATCCACGTCAACCTTAAATATCACTTTAAATCATGATTAAATCACGTTGCCGTAATGGCGAGTTAACGGAGTTAAAGTGGAGGTCTTTCCTACACGTGTGATGTATTTACCGCCCTCCGTCTAAGTGACTCCCGCCCTCACTTACAATCAACGATAGTCATGTGTCTCCCATCATGCCGAGCCGCCGTGCTTCCATTACCCATTTTCTCCGAGGCGACTGCTTAAGCAGCCGTGCTGTAATCCGGTAGCTCTCCGCTCGTCTGCACAAGCGCACATCAGGCACAAAAAAATGCAGCCGCTGACAAATCCAGTCTTAACGCGGCCCGTGTTTCCCTTAAACTGCTCTGTGATCCGACTTCTCTACGGACGCCTCGCCTTCATCCACTCACTGGAGCTCAGTGGAAGGCAGAAGAGTTTTAAAAATAACTGTTGAAAGTCTAAAGCAACCGCTTAAAGCTCTCGAATATTCAGGGCACCGCATGGCATCATTTATACATTGGTGGGAGGAGCTACAGGTTCAACCCGCGGCTAACGTTCTCACACTATAGTAGAGTGATTGGACGTCCTCTTTTCCCGGACATGTCCTGTTTTTGAGACCTATAAATGCGTAAAAAATTACGTGAGGATTGTCCGGCAACATGCATTCATTTTTACTCGTGACAAACAATTCACGGTTTGGATTAAAGTAACTGCAGAAGTGATGAAATGTGTGGAATCCGTGCGGATTGGTCGTGCTTTTTACTACCAGGCTTTTTCTGATAGCGCCTAGCTAACGGTCGCTGGTTCCGGAAACATGTTGAAGGGGCAAAATAATTTATTTATGGTAATTTGAGTTTTCTGTTGTAGTTATTTTTCAAATGGCTTACTGCTTCTTGTAGCCCAGGCTCTGTTGTTTAATCTGATGTGCAACATTAATATATTTGCTTGTTTCTCATAGCAATAAAGAGCCCAGATCCCCTGGGGGGGCTACGGTTTCACGGAAGTTACCGGACATAGAAGTCAACGTTGACCTCTGGGTTCACAGATACGTGGATTACACATAACTTTTTTATTTCCTGGAATGTACATATAGGAATAATACCACATTACTTTTTGTAAGAATAGCTTCAAACAACGTTCATTTCACTAAAAGCTCCAAATTGCCGCTGAGGGGAAATTCCGAGGGTCCCAAATGTACGAATGACTCATCGAAATGTGCCAAAGGACGCCTGGAAAAGATTTTTCGGAAGTCCATCAAACACTTGTTGAGATGTTTCCACATGGAGAACCGACAGACGGCGATGTCACCAGCATGGAGAGACCGTATATATATATATATATATATATATATATATATATATATATATATATATATATATATATATATATCACATTCTCATGCCTCCCCCCAAAAAACTATTTTTAAATCTACCATCCCATAAGTAAACAAGTAGTTTGGAGCACATCTCTGCAATCATCCATAAAGTACAAGTGTAAACTCGAGCGCCGCCTCACTGCCTTCATGTAGAACATTGAGGCGCATGAGGGAAACGCTTTAATATACATATGCATGGTCACACACGCAAACATGCGCATGTACTCACAAACAGAGCGAGGCGGGGACCTCGATCAGGCATGTGATTTGATCTCAGGGTTGTTCTGGAGGAGGAGAACCAATGAGCTCTCTCTCTCTCTCTCTCTCTCTCTCTCTCTCTCTCTCTCCGGTAAGGTCTCTCATCTGCCGCCTGACAGCCAAAGCTCCACATATTCAAACAGCTCTTTCTTCTCCAAATGGCTGACATTGGGGTTTTTCACCGCGGTTACATATAACAGCGTGGAAAGCCGAAGCGCAGCTCGGCGTTGTTATGCTAATGTGATTTATTTTTTTGTTGCTTCGGATGATAAATCAGATTAATGTATTCATGCCGCTGCCAGCCGGGTCCCGCAGTGACAAAAATAGTGAGAAAGAAACACAAAACTTTAGGATGGCAGACGGCCCTAAATACTACAATACCCATGAGGCTTAGCTTCTGTAGCTATGGAGAAGAGGAAGGTAAGAGGTGTGCTTTACAGCTATTATTATAGCTATTTTAAGGCCTCTACAACGTGTCTGAAGGAGTAGCCCTACACCCAACTCTACGTCTCCTCCATCACCTCCGGCGCCCGCTCCGCTCCCTCCACCCGTCTCACGGATATAAAACCGTGGATGCAGCAGAACTTGCTCAAACTCAACTGCAATCAATTATGAATAAAACAAGCTTATATATTCCTATCCTAAATCATTATAACCAAATCAGATAGTTTGTATAAAATAAAGAAAAATAATAAAGAAAATAGGTGATCATACATACTTATGAAGATGATATTACATGTATGGCAATAGCTCTACACACTGCACCTTTAAGGATGGAGAGTTTAATAAATAATGGAGCAGGAGAACAAAAGTTAACTGACCAAATTCCTCATCAATCGACTTGATAATAAAGCTGTTTCTGATTTTTATTAATTTATTATCTCAATCTTTAACTTTGAGTTTCGAGTCGTTTTGCAAACAGAATAAAAGTAGGACGTTTGACGAGTAGCTGGATGAATTGAGAATAAAATGGGGGTACAAATGATATAAATACAATTGTTATAGTTCAATATGGAGGATCATGATTTATCATGATTTATCATGATTTTTGTTCAATTTATTCTCTGTTTTTTTTGTTATGCTGTTAAGTTATTTTTCTATTTTTAAATATAAAATCAAATGTTTTGTCTCATAATGTGAGGAAATGAGTAACTTTGAAAAAAACTTATAATAAAATGATTGTAGGAAAGAGTCTCAGTGTGATCGACCACGAAAGAATCTACGGAAATAATGACGAAACCATCCTTTAGAATATCAATTCAATCAAAGATATGATTTTAAATATTTGGACTTCAAAAGACCATCAAGTCCTCTAAAGACCAAAGGCTTTACAGGAGTTGCAAGTCTTTTTTATCGTGTCAAGTCAGCTCTCCCCTATTGCAGTATGCCACATGCTCTGTAATACAGGTTCTACTGGACCTCGTACTGAAGGATATCAGCTGGCTTTAAAATGCTGATTCCTCCTCTCATCCGTCTCAGTGACTTCACTGTAATAGTGTCCAACATCGATTTTAAAGTCTCCTCGTGGAGAGCGGATCAATAGCAAGCTTTACGTTTACGATGCCCGACGTAATACCGTACGATCCCACGATCATTCAAAGAAACGGGCGATGGTCGTCACGGAGCTCCGAGCCGATGGTGCTTTTCATATTTGTTGGAGCCGCTGTGTCATCATCATTAGCTCACGGCGCCCCGGCTGCTCCTCTGGACCTACACCCTATTATTTGGTAATAGCTCCGCTTGCAGCCGCGCAATCAGTGATGTATGAGGGTAGTTAGGACGCGCTCGCTCAGTATGTTCCACTCAAGCTTTCCTCCCACGGACAAGAGCGATATTCTGGTTAATTCAAAGAGCCGGGGATGGAGGACGAGGCCTGGAGACACAATCAAATGCACTTCTTTGAGTATCATAACATCAAGTGACCACATTGGGAAAGGAAATCGGCTTTTGTAAAAATGTTTTTAAAGGAACAACATAGTTTGTGTTGTATGGGTTGTATGTGTGCAATAGGAACCAATGGGGCTGGACCGGTTGAGACCAGTGGAGGCTGGTGACTTAAACAATTGGAGAGATCCGGAGGAAAGCGCTATATGAATTCAAAGTATTATTATTATTATTATTATTAGTTATTATAATTATTATTTTATATTGTTTATTATTATTATTTATTATATTTATTATTATTTATTTATACTGTGGTTATTTATTATTATTATTCATTGTACTGTGATTATTTATTATTATGTATTACTATTTATTATTATGTATTACTATTTATTATTATTAATTATGTTATGGTAGTTATCATTATTAATTATTATTATATATATATATATAGTTTTACTGTTATTTATTTAACAATACTAGATGACAACATTGTGATCCAGTGTATTATATTATATTTCAGCTTGGGCTTTAAAAGAACCCAAAACCTTATTTTCCCATCAATATGTGAAGTCTTCACAGATATGATCAGTAATAAAATAATAAAATCAAAAAAAAAACACAACCTGCATGTCAGGGCAATATTTCATCATCATTGCGAAGGACACTTCCAGGTATCGGTGGTCGTGATGAAGCGTCCCGACCTTCTTCCAAAATAATTCACTAACTCATGACGTCTGGAACAGAGGAAGTATTTCTTTGAAATGAGGCAGGTAGGACGCCATGAAACGTCTAATAAATCTCTTCCCGCCGTCCACCGGTGACGTGTTGCTCCCGCGTTCATTCATATCTCCAGAGCCGGTCCGAGGAGACGGGTGTGAGTCATGTGACCGACGTCACGCTGCTCATTATCGGCTTCATTTGCTCTCTCAGCTCCGTCAATGGGAACAGATTAGCAGCCCATTCCACTACAGACGCCGCCTGCTAATCATTAACTAGAGTAGGCGGTGTGTGTGTGTGTGTGTGTGTGTGAACTAAAACACGGAACGCCGAGCAGTGAGTGTTAGTGCAGCGCGTCCTAAATGTTGCGTGGGATTGGATTAGAGGGACGTGGTGGGGGGTGAAATGAGGCTTTATGATCGGTAATAATAGCTCAGCTTTTAATTCGAGCACATGACCGCAAATAGATTCCAGTTTCACTTCCAGCGATACTTCATCTGAAACCAACAGTTGGTATGAAATATTCAAGAGTGTTCATGGAAAGTATAGCAGCGTCGAGGTGAATGTGGGTCATCTTGATAAGAAAAACAAATAGAAGAAGTATTTCAACATTTTAGTTTGAGGCTATACAAGAGAACTCCCAGAAATACACAAAGAAAGTCACGAGAACGAGTCCCAGTTGAGCGATATTCACATTCTGACCTCAGACGGATTATTCCTGGTGATACATAACTCCAGGATGCTGTGCGGGCTGCCGCTTCGCTTTTTATTATTTTATGTCATTTTTATTCAAACAATGTTGTGAATGCACTCAAAACTTTAGGGTCAGACCTCTGGAAAGAAACTTTATGAGCATAAATACAAATTATAAATACTGGAGTTCTGTGCTTTAAGTCTGACTTTCATCATCGTCATCATCGTCATTGACATTATCATTGTTATCATCATCATCATCGTCATCATCATCATCATCATCATCATCATCATCATCATCATCATCATCATCATCATCGTCTATCCAGATCTGGTCTTATTTCTCCTTCTCAGATCTGGTCTCATTCTACTAAGATCTGGTCTACCCAGACCTGGTCTACTTCTACACAGACCTGGTCTACTACTATATAGACCTGGTGTACTTCTACACATACCGGGTCTACTTCTACCCAGATCTGGTCTACTTCTGCACAGACCTGGTCTACTTCTACACACACCTGGTCTACTTCTACCTAGACCTGGTCTACTTCTACCCAGATCTAGTCTACTTCTACCCAGACCTGGTCTACTTCTAAACAGACCTGGTCTACTTCTAGCCAGATCTGGTCTATTTCTACCCAGATCTGTTCTACTTCTACCCAGATCTGGTCTACCCAGACCTGGTCTATTTCTACAAAGACCTGGTCTACTTCTACCCAGATCTAGTCTACTTCTAAACAGACCTGGTCTACTTCTAAACAGACCTGGTCTACTTCTAGCCAGATCTGTTCTACTTCTACCCAGATCTGGTCTACCCAGACCTGGTCTACTTCTACCCAGATCTGGTCTACTTCTACCCAGATCTGGTCTACTTCTACCCAGATCTGGTCTACTTCTAACCAGATCTGGTCTACCCAGACCTGGTCTATTTCTACAAAGACCTGGTCTACTTCTACCCAGACCTAGTCTACTTCTAAACAGACCTGGTCTACTTCTAAACAGACCTGGTCTACTTCTAGCCAGATCTGTTCTACTTCTACCCAGATCTGGTCTACCCAGACCTGGTCTACTTCTACCCAGATCTGGTCTACTTCTACCCAGATCTGGTCTACTTCTACCCAGATCTGGTCTACTTCTAACCAGATCTGGTCTACCCAGACCTGGTCTATTTCTACAAAGACCTGGTCTACTTCTACCCAGACCTAGTCTACTTCTAAACAGACCTGGTCTACTTCTAAACAGACCTGGTCTACTTCTAGCCAGATCTGTTCTACTTCTACCCAGATCTGGTCTACCCAGACCTGGTCTATTTCTACAAAGACCTGGTCTACTTCTACCCAGATCTAGTCTTAATTATTCTTCTGAGATCTAGTCTTATTTATTCTTCTCAGATCTGGTCTTTTACATAAATGATTACAAGTTTGAATTTAGATTAAAAAGTACAATATACTAGAGAATGTGATTTTCATAGGAGAAAAATATTCTTCATTCTTGGTGCTCTGGTACATTTTTCAGTAAGGAGACATTGGATTTGGCTTTGGGGCAAAATAAATATATTGTTTTGGAGAATGTATTCGTAAAAACTTTTTTTGGGAGGGAGCTCGTTCTTTTAAATGTGTTCTTCGTAAAAAATCCAATAGAAGTCAAAATAAACCATTAGCACATGTTTGCCAGGCAATGATCATGAAGTTGAGGTTCTGGCCTAGAAATTGAGAAAATGTTTACAAGTACTAGACTTTTATACAACCATAGGAATCGCCCCCTGGTGGTCGGTAGAGAGAATTCAGCTTTACTACATGAAGCATAGACTTCCATAGAACCAGAGGAGTCGCCCCCTGGTGGTTGGTAGAAATAATGCAGCTTTTAAGACGTTTAAGGAGCCGCCTGTTCCCGTCAGGCTTCAGATCATAACTGAAAACAAGATATTCAATATTGAATTTCTCAACGCGATGCATTCACCCAGAGACTCGTCCTTCTTTAAGCTACTAAATATTTCAACAACTCGATTCCTTCGTATTTTGCCTCCCGATGGCAAATGCCACATTTTATCATTTCATAAGTCTGAATCGCTTGTATTATGATAGTTACGTACAACTGATTCCTGGGAGAGTTACGCCACCTATTCATTTATGGCTGTGTACTGAACTCAAGGCTCCACATAACAGATGCATGAACGGTCCTCTGCATAATGTGGCTCTTTGTCGGATCAAAGAGATTCAGAGAACCTTGAGAGACATTCACTTTGAAACAGCTCAGAAATAACGAGCCAACATAACATGAAAGGAATAGTCCAGATATTATTTTTTTGGACATCTTTGTGTTGTTTCCACTTCCTTTTCTTCTGCTGGAGAACTAAATGTTCCTGTTCTTTGTGGGGGAGACAGACGAGTGCTTTACATAATGAACCGGAGGGGCAATGTGAGGAAGAAGAGGTGCACAGGGGAAATGATGAGGAAGGACACATTAGTGGAGTCTGTTAAAAGCTCTGCTAATATAATGATGTTAACGTATAGAAAACTGACTTTACACTTCTGGAATTTGCATGCTAACCACCTAGCACCCAAATCAATTATTTAATTAAATAGTTTCTGGAGATGGTTTTGCTCGGGCGTCCAGCACCGCAAAGTCTTTGATCAGGACCCACGTACGACTCCCTTTTTAAATAACATTACAAATAAAGAGATGCGCTACTTGTGGTTCCTAGAGTCTTAAAAAGTAGGATGGGAGCCTGAGCCTTCAGGTAGATATACCTGGTCCAGACCTAGAGACGCTGCTATAGGCTGATAGGCTGCTAGGGGACCTCTCTCCTCTAGGATACACTGAGCACCTCTCTCCTCTAGGATACACTGAGCACCTCTCTCCTCTAGGATACACTGAGCACCTCTCTCCTCTAGGATACACTGAGCACCTCTCTCCTCTAGGATACACTGAGCACCTCTCTCCTCTAGGATACACTGAGCACCTCTCTCCTCTAGGATACACTGAGCACCTCTCTCCTCTAGGATACACTGAGCACCTCTCTCCTCTTCTCTCTCTCCTTATGGATGAATTCACGTCTCTTCAAGGCACATTATTATTCTACTTCTTCCCCAGACACTTTTTGCTTTCTCACCCTCTCAGGTTTCCATGCATTGTGGCTGTGTCTGGAACCGGACCTGCCTCCTGCCTCCTGCCTCCTACCTCCTGCCTCCTACCTCCTGCCTCCTACTTCCTGCCTCCTGCTCCAGGATCAGCGAACTTTGTGTTCCCGCGTTTTTTAGCCGCTTTGACCCAGCGCTCAACTATATCTATTTGGAATAGACTTGTCTTGTCTTCGTGATCTTCCCCCTCAGATCTAGGTCACGTCATTTCTGGCATTTGGACTATCTCGTGGGAATTAACTAAAAACGTCACTTTCCATTGTATCACACATTGATTTTCTACTATAACATCCAATGTATTGAGAGAATAACCAACCCATTGCACGAATTCCATTCGAACAATGACGCAGTTTAAGACAGCATGTGCGTCAGGAGGCCTCCAGCCGAGGTGCTGTGAGCTGCGAGCGGAGCTTTTATATTTAGAGCATCACACGGGGGAGCGGGGCGAGCAAACTGCCAAGTCGTCTGGCGTCCACAAAACTCCGGGAGCCGTCGGCTCATGTCGTAAAGCGCTGTTCGCTGTTGACGCTTCAAACCTCCCGTGGTAAAAAAAAAAAAAAGGAGCGCGCGTCTACTGACGCGGCTTATTGGTCCCGGGCTTTGAGGTGATTCAACACATCTCTCGCGGGCTCAAAGGTAATTTCTCTCTCTCTCTCTCTCTCTACTCACAGCAGAAACTCTGCAGAGGACCGAGATGAATGGACTGTGTTTCATTTTCATTTTCATCCTCGCAGGGACTTCAAACCCGACATGAAATGAACACGTATATCACATTTGTCAACCTCCGCCGCGCTGCTTACCTTAAATCAATGACTAAGTAGACCCGCTGTCCTTATTACTGCGCCGGAATGGGATATATTGTCTTAACGACTCCTCAAAGCTGCCAATCCTCTTCATTTATATTCCGAACTGTAATCCCCCGGTTCCAGGAGCCGCACAGGGGCTTCATTAATTGGCCCTCCGCTCTATCCAGACGCTGATTGTCCCACCTAAAGCTCCACGCGAGGCCGCATTACTCAGCAGGAAAAAAAACAAAGGCGGGCCATGAGAGACCCGCAGAGACGTCTCACCTTTGTCTGAGTTTTATCTCTTCAGCCCACATGCAGGCGTTTCTGCAGCTCGCTCGTCACCTCCGCTCAGTTTCACACCTCCGATGAAATGGATGACGACGGCTAATTAAGTTGTTTGTTCATTGGTAGATTTGCTAAAAGAGGGCGTTAAAGCGCGCGTGCCGGCTCTTTCGTGTGTTGCGTGAAGCCAGAACTTCTGTATATCGGCCGTCTCCATCTTGGTTGCAACCATGAAGTGACACGAGGGGATGGAGCTGAATACGACAGAACACTGAATCAGGTAAAGTTCTCCAAACTAACTCTGGAGAACCGAAAGCACACCGTTAAAGGGTATTTTATATTGGTATGTATGTATATATACACTACCGTTCAAAAATGTGGGGTCACCGAGAAAATGTTGTGTTTTCCATGAAAACTCACACTTGATTTATTAAATGAATACAAGATTAATACAAAATATAGTCAAGACATTGACAAGGTTAGAAATAATGAATGAAATATAATGAATTAATTAATGAAATATTAACGTTGTTCTTCAAACTTGTCACCAGCATAACTGTTTTCAGCTGCGCTCACATAAAAAGGGATTCCAAGGAATAATCTGTTTGTGGAAAATGCAAAATAAAAAGTTATATATATATATTTTAAAAAAGGGGTTTCAAGGGTTTTCTATCCCTCCGCTATTCTTCTAAGGCGATAACACGATGTACCACTAGAACATGGAGATGGGCCTCTACACACCTCTGTAGAGACTTCAATAAAAAACAGAGAATAGTCATTTACCACATTAACTATGAAGAGAGTATTTCTGATTAATTTAATGTCATTTTCATTGGAAAAACTGTTTTTTTTTCATTTTTCTAAGTGACCCCAAACTTTTGAACGGTAGTGTATATATATATATATATACTTATTCTTCCACTAGTTGCACACAGTTCTGTCTTCTCTCCACCATGTTTGCCTTGTTGACCTTGTCCCTGGCTTTTATTATACATTGAGACAGGAACATTCCCTCTATGTGGATGCATACCAGGCCAATGAATGCAGTGTTTTGTTGTTCCAGCCTCAGTGTTTTAAGAGTCGTGTCAAGTCCCTTCAGAAAAACACTTTGCTACCGATCTTGAAACCCGTGACCGTGACGGTCAACGCGTGTTCTCATTGGCTCGTTGTCTGGATAATAAAAATCTTCATGTTCCAGACGACTCTATTCAGACTGTGTTTGGTGGTTCTGTCCTTGCTACCAATATTTGTTTAGAATGGGTTCTAGGTGTCGCTCTGAGGCATTAGCTGTGAACCGCTTGGCTCTTTATTCGTGTTTTCGCACTAGACATCGTGACTCGAACCATCGTCAACACGAAAACATCTCATAAGTGCTTATGTGACCTTGATTGAGTACTTTGTGTTTCTGAACCACTGCCAGCTCAACAAGTAGTTAATTAGGTTTTTTTCTATGGTTTCAATTATTAAATATGTTTAGAAATATAAACCAGGGGAAACAAGTTAATAAACGACCGGATTTGGTGGATTGGAAATTAAGAGTGTCAAGTGACTCTTTGTTGGGGAGATTGAAGCGACCGTGAAAAGGTCTTCAGCTTATCTGGCAGCACACCCATGCATGAGGTCTGTTCCTCCAGATTAACGAGGTTCTCCTGTGGTTGGTGGCGCCCCTGAAACGACGTGTCTCTACACAGTTCAGTCCAGTCTGGTCTTGTCCATCTCATTTCCATGTAACTAGTGATCAGCCAGCAGGAGGTTGGGTAGTGGAGTCGCCTGACCTCCTAACCTGGGTTAGTTTAGCTCTTACCCCGAATCCCTTCCCTCAGGAGCTGGGAAGAAGTGATCCTCTCAAGCTCTACGCCACTCCATTCAAACCCTGCACATGTCCTCCCATCATATGGATCCCTAAGTACCTGCCTGTGTTGATATGAAGAGCCTGAATCCGATTGCCAGTGTGACACTCCGGGATCGTTAACAACAGCCCATTACCCGTATCTGCATCGGGAGAACTCGCCGAAAGACCGATTGATTACCGGCGACACACAAAGAGGCCTCGTCTCGTTTCGATTTCTTTGGCTCCCGCTATGGTTTCTCTGCAAACTGTGACATTGACGAATGCGTCGCTCGGCGTAGATCGATGGCCGCATTTCAATGCGCCCGTGAAATGGAGGGGATTACCCCCGCCCCCCCCAAAAAAAGGTGGTGTCATTAGATAAATCATGGCTATGGGACGGTGGCGGTGGATGGAGTAGAGTGACGGGGGAGGGGGGGGGGTGTTGAAGGAACCGTCGGCCCATCAATCCCCGGCGATTTTGACTGATCTCATAAGTTTAGAGTCCCCCCCAAGAGATTGTGTTCATCCATCACCAGTAATATCTCACACGGCGCTGACTGACTGGTTCTTTAAGTCTCGTGTGATTTTAGCCGAAGGCGGCGATTCAAATCAGCTGATGTATTTACTGCGGATAGGAAGGTCATTAATTTTCTTCCGTGAGCCTTAAAACGCTTGAAAACATCTCACGTGTTTCACATACTGATGCTGAACCTTTCTGAGTTGCATTGTGGGTAATGCAGTTTCCAGGTTTTTGACCATAGACTGTATATAATAAATGGGCGTGGTCATTTTGACATCGCCCACTGGTTTGTGTTCTGCAGCCATGAGTTTGGTGATTTTGCCATCGCCATCTTGGTTTAAAGTGATCACAATTTTTTTTATTTTTCTTTATTTGCCTATAAGTGGACCATAATTTACCAATTAACATGGTACTGTATTGAGGAAGACTTGAAACTAGAGATTGAGACAATAAACTAATGTTTACAATGTTTCCGAAGGTCATAAATCAAGAGAGAAGTACATTAATTTCCCCATAGACTTCTATACAATCAAGAAAGGCCCCCCCTGCTGGTCAGAAGATAGAATGCAAGTTTTAAGAGACTTACACAACATTGGACGTGGTCATTGTGACATCCCCCGTTGGTTTGTGGTCTGCGGCCACGAGTTTGGTGATAAAGGTTTGTGCCCCTTATCTAGAAACAGTACAACATGCTATTTTCAAGGATGAGTTTTGGGATTCAAATATGAAAGACACACCGAAACCTACACATTTAATCAGAGCAGCTTTTGATTAATGTTTGATGCAATCAGAGGGAGAGAGTTCCAGGACCTCGCTTCAAACAGAACCAGAGCAGCAGATGTCACCGTATACACTCTCCGTGTCATCGATGCTCGGGCTGCTTTCGGATTTTCCAAGCCAACACGTGTAAAACATCGGCAGGCGGATACCCGGCACGACGCGAAGCCGCCCTGGCACGTCTTCACATGACACCAGAACAAACTGCAGGGACGAGCGTCGGCACACACACAGATCGGTGGTTTATTATCCCTGGCGTTCAGCCGGGGCAAATATTCCACGCTAATGAAAAGCTATGAGGCTACGGGCAAGAATCAATCCTGGCTTATTTCCGCCGGTCGGGTCAAAGCCAATGATATTCATACACGAGCATGAGGAGACGGATATTACAATTCTGCAAATGGGCCCCTATAGTGAGTGAAAAAGGACTAAGGGGCTCCCGGTGCACAATACTGTGTGTTCTGCATCTAATCTCAGGCCTGGTGCTGCTGCTGGACACCTTCGGGTGATGGAGATGTAAATCAGGTCACGTGCAGCTTCACATTCTGACTTTGACCTCAATACGTCCGATCGCTGTTTCCATTTTATTACACTGCCCAAAATACGACGGTGCATATTGACTTTTAGATTTTTACCGTTTTTTATATTCCAAATAATGTCGCTGTTCTTTTTATGGATGTGTTGAAAATAAGCAACTATCTAAATTCTTAATGCGGCTTTAAAATGTTTTATTACATTTATTTTTTAATTTGAATTATATGTGTAGTTCAGCTTTAAACCACACGAGGGAGACTGAATGTTCATATTGTTCTGATAACTGTTGCTCCTTTATGAATTTTAATCTAATTTTAAATGCAAGCTTTATTATTAGCTTTATTAAGTTGTATTTATTGAATTATTGAATCTACTGAATTATTGAATTATGTGAAATGTCACGCTCACAATGCACCTATATAGATACAAGGTATATAAACTGATGTGGATCACTTGCATTCTCGCTACTGTCCAGCAGGGGGCGACTCCTCTGGTTGCAAACAAAAGTCTGCTTGTATAGAAGTCTATGAGAAAATGACCTTTCTCTTAATTTATTACCACAGTAAACAAAGTGTTTCTATATGAGTTCATGGTCTCAATCTCTAGTTTCAAGTCAAGTCCATTTCTAAATCAATAAAAAAAATGTTCTTGAATTGTGTCAATTGTGTCAAAAAATTAAAACAAATATTGCAGACACTTAAAACCTGCTTCAGCTCTTTCAAAACAAAACCAATATTTTATCTTTTTTGTTAACTTATTTTTTTTTAAGTTTTTACCTTTACTTTATTAATGCTTACGTTTTAGACCAATGAGAGTTCTTGAAGCAATTTAGGACCCTTAAAAAGCAGCAACATATATATATATATATATATATATATATATATATATATATATATATATATATATATATCAAAATACATTAATTTTCTCAAATTCAAAGCTCAATTTTAAACTATTAAACTAAGAAGATCCTTGAATTCAAAACCAGGGGGAAAGGCACACAGGACTGCATGTTGCCTGTGATGGATGTATAGGATATTATCCAATATATACACTATTTGAATATGATTGGCAATTAAGTTGATAGGATTTTTAGTTAATGGTAAAAACGCATGTGATGACATGCAGACCACTATCCCCCCAGCTGTGAGGATCAGAAGATACATTATTCATCAACAATAACAAAAGGAAAACCAATAAGATGCTCTCTGCAGGGCTTGTGAGGGGCAATGCTACTAATATCTAATGTCAATGTTATTAAACCGTCTTTCAAGCCCCGTTGGATGCAGGCGCATTATGCATGAGATCGATGTCCGACTGAACGGCCGAGGTTTCACTCGCGACGCCGAAACCCTGGAGCTGGACCTGGAGAGAGAGACGGTGAGAACTGCTGCTGGTTCACAGCGGGAGTGGAAGGAATACACACTATTGATATCTAGCTTATGAACAATCAACAGCCGTGAGAATGTTCCAACCTGTTCAGTTTCTCAGATCCAAAAACAACAAGACCCGGACCTGTTAGGCCATATAGCTCTAACCCACAGGGGTGATACATCCTCATCCACGAGACTAAACAATGTGAGAATATGAATCCATTGTAAGTAAAATATATACTACCATTTTAAGGCAAATTCTGACACAATAGAGGGGAACAAATCTTCTTTTATCTTTGCCTCATTCTTCATCTTAATTTCAAAGGTGATATATACGACCCGTGGATAATGATGTGTCTTCTCCATTAATCTAATGAAGATCCACAATACACATTTGAAATCATAAAGATATATTCAGGCAGCCTCCATGTTTTAGGCCATGTTTACCGTTCTCATGTCGACTGTTTACTCAAAGCTTCGTTTCTTCACACTTATACTTCACGACACTATTTATATCCACAAAGCCATTTTTAATGATGTGAATCTCCCACAGCATTGCAATAGCGGTTACCATAATGCATAGTGATTAATATTCATATGACCGAAGAGCTCCATGAAATACAGGCGGATGCAGATGCGTGAAGTCATAGTGCTCTATGAGAGATTCATGGGTTTGTCCAATGAAATAAGGCGTGTAGAGGCAGTTGCCTCAATACGGCCACCAGGTGGCCACGGACAGCCAGACCTCCTTCTGGTGCTAGTCGGCCTAACTTGACGAAGACGATAACTGCCTCCCAATGCTTTTATAGCATATATTCAACATGTATATCTGTGTTTGTTTAAGGTTAATAAAATACATGGCACTGAAAAAAATAATGTTTGTGTTAGCCTCACATGAATATCATAATTAGGTGAACAAGAACATGTAAGTTGCAGAACTTTGGTCTGAACTTGTAAATGTCAGTTAAGTCAAATACTGTCGTCAAAAGTTCAGGGAACTTTACAAAAATCTGTGTATGAGGGTTTTGAAATGGGACCGACGGGACACCGCCATGCTGCTGCATACCTAGTTACCATGACAACGGCACAAAATATCACATCCAACTGTGGGTATTTATTTGATACTTTTTACTCCCCGATTTGAACGTCTTCCAGACTCGTTCCCTCACGGGATGAGACGCCGTTTAAAATAATCTATTCAATAACAAAGTGTTTTCTGAATGAACGGTTCAGTCATAAAGTCTCCGCTGGCGTTCCTGTGATTGTCACATTGTGACTGGAGACTTAATTAAAAGATTAGACGCTCAATACTGAAGACTCATTTCAATTAAAAGTATTTACTGGGAATGACTTTACAATGAGACCAAATATGAGCATTTGTGATGATGCCGCCGCGTTTAGGGTTTTGTTGTGAGATGGGGAAAAACATCTTCTACACCGAAACATGGGGGAGCCATCTGGAACCCAACGGGGTTCTTCAGAGTGATGCCATAGAAGAACCATTTCTGGTTCCACAAAGAACCTTTCAGACCAGGGTTCTTTAGAGAACCTTCTCTTCAATAGTTATTCAAAGAACCTATAAAAGGTGCCTAAAAGAAATTTAAAAAAATGGTTCTTTAAGGCACTATTTATGGTTCCACCTAGAACTTTTCAAACCAGTGTTCTTTAAAGAACCATTTCCTTAAATAGTTCCTATACAAGGTGCCTAAAGAACTTTAATTTTTTTTTCTTTAAGGCACATTTTCTGGTTGGACAAAGAACCTTTCAAACCAGGGTTCTTTAAGGAACCATTTCCTTAAACAGGTTTTCAGAGAACCTTTGAAGGTGTCTCAAAGAACCTTCAACAAATTATTCTTCAAGACACCATTTCTGGTTCCACAAAGAACCTTTCAAACCAGGGTTCTTTAAAGAACAATTTCCTTAAAGAATTCTTCAAAGAACCTATAAAGGTGTCTCAAACCTTTAAAAAATGGTTCTTTAAGGCACCATGTCTGGTTCCTAAAAGAACATTTCAATCCAGGGTTCTTCAAAGAACCATTTCCCGAAAGAGTTCTTCAAAGAACCTATAAAGGTGTCTCAAAGAACCTTCATGAATTGGTTCTACAAGGCACCGTTTTTGGTTCCACAAAGAATCACGAGAGGAAATATGATTGTACCCCTGCAGCTGTCGGAGAGCCTCATTTATCGTTAAAAAGAAACCAATAATAACCGTCACCCGGCTCATTGTGCGTATGACGTAATAATGTCAAAGTCACCCGTTTCCATGGGCACGGGGTGTTGCGTAATCACGCACAAAAACACGTCCATAATTCATAGTGTTTGGGATGAACAGCGTTGTTGTTGTTGTTGTTGTCTTTGTTGTTGTTGTTCACGATTAGTGCCGGTTTGCCCATTTGAGTGATCCGTACATGTGAAAGAGCACGGGAAGTGAAGTCCCAGGAGTCTTCCTCTGGGATGTGGGTCACGGCTGCTCGTTGCCAGCTGAGAACAGCGGAACCTTCCGGACCAACGGACCATACAGAAGTTCTACTTATTAATATTACAGATGGATACAGGGTCGTATCTCTGGTACTGTAAGCCTGGGGTTGGGTGTGTGTGAGTCATGGCGTTGGCCTCGTGACGCCCTCGCCTCTTCGTCCCGACTCTGAACCGTTTCTGACGTTCTGGAGATTAAAAATCATCCGTAAACTTTTTATGGAGATTTTTTGCCGTAATGGTATAAAAAGTTCCGTTGATTTATTTCACCGAGAGCAGCGAGCTGCAGCTAAGGAGGGAGGAGAGACAAAGTGTATGTGACGGCCCTGGAGAGGAGCGCGCTCTCTCTCTCTCTCACACACACACACACACACACACACACACACACACTAAAGGTCTATCAGTTTTCTCTTTCTCTAACTTTCTCTGACCTGTTTTTCTGACTGTCGCTGTGCAGGATGTGAAGGTTTCACCCTCATGACTTTCAGTCTCTCTCTCTGTCTGTCTCTCTGTCTGTTTGTCTGTCTGTCTCTCACTCTGCCTGCCTGTCTGTCTGCCTGTCTCTCTCACTGTCTGCCTATCACTGCCTGTCCGTCTGCCTGCATGTCTATCCCTCTCTCTATCTTTCCCTCTCTCTCTATCTATCTGTCTGTCTCTCTGTCTCTGTCTGTCTGTCTCTCTGCCCGTCTGCCTGCATGTCTGTCCCTCTCTCTATCTGTCTGTCTGCCTGTCTCTCTCTCTGCTCATCTGTCTGTCTGCATGCCTGTCTATCTGCCTGCATGTCGGTCTCTCTCTCTCTCTCTCTCTGTCTCTCTGCCTGTCTGTCTGCCTGCATGTCTGTCCCTCTCTATCTGTCTGTCTGCCTGTCTGTCTGTCCTGAGCTAAGGGTATATTCTCTTATTCTCTATATACTTCATGAACCTAATGAAGAGCTCGGCCGGATCAAGCTGTATTATTCATGGTGACCCCCACCACCATGCACACACACTCACACACACACCCTCACACACACACACACACACACACACACACACACACACACACACACACACTCAGGTCTGACAGTCCCTCATTACATTTAGATGAGCCCCTCTGGCTCAGCATTGTACTGTCTGTCTCCTTCCTCCTCGCTCCCTTCCTCTCTTCTCACCTCCTGAACAGTGAACCCAACATCATCCTCTTCTTTCTCTCACTCTTTTCTCTCGTCCCCTTTCCAGCTTTCCTCTCTCTTCTCACTCTCTTCTCACTCGAACCTCGTTGCAGCCGATCAAAGGAAATCACAACGCTGTTCCTCTGAACTAGTGGCGACAATCTGTCAACACTGCCTGGGAAAATAACAGATATGGTACGAGACTCTTACCCACAATGCAATGCGATGTGTATTGTTACACAGAATGCCAATTATTTTAATACTTTTGGGTTGGAAATGTTGGTGGACAAGTCGACAGTCTGCTGTGCTGGATGTGGAGCTGAGCAGGCAGTAAAATATATTCATACATTTAATAACTCTCTAAACTCTTTTAATTGGCCAGCGGTGTATAAAATACACAAAAAATTAATTTGAATAAAAGTAAAGATACTTTACTGGAAAAATGACTAAAAGTCACCTATGAGAAGTAAAAGTAAAGTAAAGTATCTGATAATTACTGTACTTAAGTAATTATCTGATATTAAATACACTTTAGATATTAAATATAGTAAAGGTATTAAAAGTAATTATCTGATATTAAATATAGTAAAGGTATTAAAAGTAATTGTCTGATATTAAATTTAGTAAAGGTATTAAAAGTAATTATCTGATATTAAAGTTGCTTAAGTATTAAAAGTAGTTGTCTAATATTAAATAATGAACGTAACTATTTTATATAAAATATACTTAATTATTGAAAGTAATTATCCAATATTAAATAGAGTAAAAGTATTAGAAGTAATTGTCTAATATTAAATATAGTAAAAGTATTAAAAGTAATTATCTGATATCAAATATACTTAAGTATTGAAAGTAAGTGAAGATGTAGCGAGTTACAAAGATTTAATGTGAAATGTATCAAAGTTTCAGTAAAAATGAAACTAAACAGAAATATAAAGTAAAGTTAAGTACAGATATCCCAGTACAGTAAGTATTTCTACTTATTTACTCTACACCACTGCTATTGACTATATTTTTTGTATCAAGCATATTTCTACACCAGTAACTTTAGTTTAGTGAGCCACTAAACCATCATTGACTATCATAATATCATTTACATGTGTCTGACAGGGAGCTCTCCGGGGTCCTGGACCCCCGGTGCACCCTCCTGCTAGACCTCCAATAACCCTAAATAAGTGTCACCATTATTGATAAAAGTGTTGATGTTCTGTTTCCCTCTCGGCCTCACGCTCTGTGTCACTTTTTAGAGAGAAAATAAGCTAATTAAGTATCATCGGCTACGCGTCATTGATCTTTTTATTGGCGTAGTATTAAAGATATTTTGGTGAATATTTAAACCGTGACTCCTAGGTTTTTTTTTTACAGCTGCAAACCTCTCAAATATGTATATTTTAGTCTTGCTTATAGCCGAGAGTCACGTGATGGAGGGTCAGAGAAGACAGCAGAGTCACGGATGAGGTGTTACTCATTATGGTTTCTATGTGTGTGAGAGAGAGAGGGAGAGAGAGAGAGGGGAGGGAGAGAGAGAGGGAGGAGAGAGAGGGAGAGAGAGAGAGAGGAGTCTTTTCCCTTTTCTTCAAACATTTTTTAAATCACGTGTGACCACATATGGACACACACACACACACGTGAACACATGTGTGTAGTACATGTGTGTAGTACATGTGTGTAGTACATGTGAAGGCTGAGTAAATAAACTCAAGTCAACTGGAAGCAACACACACGTGTAATACACACATGTGAACACACATGTAACACACACATGTGAACACACACTTGTGTGTGTTACATGTGTGTGTTACATGTGTGTGTTATATGTGTGTGTGTTTCTTCTAGTTGACTTGAGTTCATGTTCTTCATCTTCAGATCTGAGCCCTGAATCCCAGCTGGAAACATTCTGACCGACTTCCTTAAAATGATTTTTTAAATGCTCGTTTCCTATAAATATGCCATCCATAAATCATCAAGTCAGCATCAATGCTGCGGCACCTCCTCCAGGAGATGCTTCTTTTTCTGTGGGGGGGGGGGGGGGTGATGACATCATGAGAACAGGTTTTGTTTTGCAGCATGCAGGGTCGTAAAAAAAAATTTGCACACAACTATTCACTTCTACAGAGCAGAGGGACTAATTATTATTTAGTTTCTCCCCTCCTGGAGGATTTAGAGGAAAAACACAACAACACATAAATCAAAAAAAATATCTATGCAGCTGAGCGGGACGGCGGGGGGGTCGGGGTGAGCCACCTCTTAAAGCGCCGGGCGCCACGGAGTGAGACACACGGGTCCGTCTGCGTGGTCAAGCACAACATGGCGTTCAGGGTGATGAGGAGCGCTGCATCGTGTTTACTGTGAGCATCGGCCTCGTCTTCATAAGTCAGAGGGAGCCGACGAGGAAGGGGATGCTTTGGGGGAATAAAGTGTTGTTTCTGTTGTTGTTGTTGTGTCTTTGTCGCGTTAAAAATGGGCTACAACTGCATCAATGTGCATCCCTGTGTTGCATGATAACAATGCAATCATCATTGTATTGCCATGGCGACGCCACGAGATACCGGGCGATGCTGAGATAATGGCGTTTTTTTAGAAATCTACATTTTGCAAATATTTTTCAAACCAAACCGACCGATAAGTAAATAACAGACCAACGTAATTGATTTTTAACAGACGGTGAATACTTAACATTTAAACTAGAACACTACTGTATTCACGCACTGAAGTGAATCTGATTTAGAAAAGCAAAAATCTGTGAAATCGAAATACTAAATTCATGATTTACCTTTTTTCCAAGCTTAATTTGGATGTATCGCAAATTCAGATCGAAAAACTGAAAAAAACGGGGTCAAAAAAGTGTATTGCTACGGCGAAGAATTCACTTATCATTCCACAAAATAATTGATGTACATACATCAATTACACCACCAAATCCATGCATGTACATGGTTTTCAAGTCAAATATTTCCATATGCATTGAGTGGTTTTCAGTATTCAGCGGCTGGTAGAATCCTTATGTCTCTTATTTGCTTCCACAAAACCCGATTATAAATCAAAGAGCACTAAAGATTTCACGGATTCTTTCAAGAAGCAACGGCAGAGATAACACGACACCTCGTAAAACAACGATGAAGTTCCTCCCGGGGATCTATTTTTAGCTCCTCCTCAATTCCCTTTTAATGGTGGATTAAGGCAACAGCCACGAGGGGTCCGTGCACAGCAGCCGAGCGTCGATTGAAGAATTTCCGGATTAAAGGATTTAGATCCTCACCTGGGAGGAGCGCCATGTCGAGTACAAATAAAATAGATACAAGAGGAAAAGTCAAACAAATGAAGACTAACTAAAAACAGCAGATTAAAGGTAAAGAAACACTACACAGGCGAGAACACCGCTGTTCAAGAGGAAAAACAGGACCCCCCATTATTATTAATGACTGACCCATATAGACTGATGATCAGTCCGGAACAGCCAGCGGTCCAAAATAGAGAGAACTGTATTTACTCGTCGCACCACTTACTTTCCCTCTAAGTGAGGCGAGGAAAGTGACATATTAATTTGAATTTGAGTATTTTTTCCTTTGTTCCAAATGTCAATTATGGACGGACTCGCTTTGAATGATGGGGGAAAAACAGAGACAACATGCAGCTCAAATATCATCTTTAAAGAGTTGTGAGGCTCAGTCAACAGTCATCAACACGTTTCATGTGCATAACGCAGAGTGACGCTGTTGAATATCTCATACGTCAAAGTGAGAAGTAGCATCTTATAAAGGCACGACCAGTAGATGTGCTATAGCTCAGAGTTCTGCAGGAAAGACAGATGTACCGATCGCTCTGTTGCCCTTTTAATTGACCCTTGGCTAAGCCCCGCCTCCTGTTTCTACTAGAGCAAAGTGCTATTGTTGCGTACCGATGTGTGAACGTACTCTGCTAACGTTAGCTGCACATGTTTTTAAGTAGAAGCCAAACTTTTTGGTACTGTACAGCTCTTTCCCATCTCTCCTAGTAACACCTATCACTATTACAGTCATTAAACATTGTGTATATCTTCATTAGCTAGCATAATATAGAGGTGCTATTGTTGTGTAACGATGTGCTAACGTACCCTGCTAACGTTAGCTGTACATGTTTTTAAGTAGAAACCAAACCTTTTAGAAACGTACAGCTCTGTCCCACCTCTTCTAGTAACACCTATCACTGTTACACTCATTAAAAATAATGTATACCTTCATTAGCTAGCATAGCATAGAGGTGCTATTGTTGTGTAGCGATGTGCTAATGTACCCTGCTAATGTTTTTAAGTAGAAGCCAAACTTTTTAGAAACCTACAGCTCTGTCCCACCTCTCCTAGTAACAAACTATAACTGTTATATTCATTAAAAATGTTATATAACTTCATTAGCTAGCATAGCATAGAGGTGCTTTGGTTGTCTCCTGATGTGCTAACGTACCCTGCTAACGTTAGCTGCACATGTTTTTAAGTAGAAGCCAAACCTTTTGGTACCGTACAGCTCTTTCCCATCTCTCCTAGTAACAACTATCACTGTTACACTCATTAAAAATGTTATATAGCTTCATTAGCTAGCATAGCATAGAGGTGCTTTGGTTGTCTCCTGATGTGCTAAAGTACCCTGCTAACGTTAGCTGCACAGGTTTTTAAGTAGAAGCCAAACCTTTGAGAAACCTACAGCTCTTTCCCACCTCTACTCGTAACAACTATCACTGTTACACTCATTAAAAATAATGTATACCTTCATTAGCTAGCATAGCATAGAGGTGCTATTGTTGCGTACCGATATGCTAATGTCCCTGCTAACGTTAGCTGCACGGTTTGCTTCTTCATGCTACATAACTTATTTCCAAAAGACTTTACATGTCCGTCTCTGGTAAACATGAGATGTAAAATGGTTCTTTTGGGTGAATTCTTTGTAGTGGAACTAAAATCAGCGGATGAAATGAGTGTGAGTCGACTAAAGAAAAGGAGAAACCTAAACCCCATTAGTCTGGTGAGAGATGGCCAACGCCACGCAGGCCAAGGCATTCTGACTAAGTCAAAATAGGTTTATGTTCTTCTTTGGGAAAACATTAAGGAATGAATCCGCTCCCAGAGGACCATTTATTCTTTATTATATTCTTTTACGGGTGATAAAATGTGTGAAGAACCTTCTTTGTGGATTCAAATGTTTTAATGTCTTGAATAATACATGTAAATCTTCTTATTTCGATGGCTTTATCATTATTAGCACTATTAGGATATTTATTCCATCCCCTTATTGTTGTTGTTTCAGCACATTGTGTTCCCCTCGGTATAAACTGTAAATAAATGAACTGTTAGCCCCTCCCACTTCTGCTCTTCCTGGTTCAGGGAGGTCACGTCTGAACTCGGTTCATTATCTGTGTTTTCGTTTGGAGGATGGAACGTTGGGAGCGGCAGGTCGAATGAGGAGACGGTGCGATCGGGGGCGGAGCCATCTTCCCCCGCCGGCCCCGACTGGTCTCTGCATTGAGGCTGGACTCTGAGCTGAAGGGAGTCTGATGGTGAACCTACGCGGTTTGATCCGAGTCCGACACATTACATCAACACACATAAATAGTCTTCTTGTTCACTTATGTGGGTCAGAAAGAGGCGTCAGGATTACTTCGAGGCTGTGTCATAACAAGTTCTTCTCGGGGACTTTGAGGTGATGGGAGGCTGGGCGAGGGGATACAGCTCTGATGAAACCACTGCAGCTAACAGAATTATAACTTCATGAAGTACTATTCTCAAGTAATTCACATGAAGCAGACGGGTATGGATAGCCTGCATTCAGTAGGCATTAAAATACCGGATGATTTTTGGGACAAAAAGGTTAATTGGGGCCCACAGCTCCTTTTTGGTCTAGCTGCTCTAGCCCCGCCCCCTTGTCGTTCACCCTTGACCGAGCATCCTGAATAATAAATAAAATAATAATAATAATAATAATAATAATAATAATAATAATAATAATAATAATAATAATAATAATAATAATAATACATTGCATTTATATTGCACTTTATATTTGAGCAATCTCAAAGTGCTACAGAGCAGAATAAAACAACAACAAAAAAGCTAAAATGTTAAGATATATTTAAAAGCAAAGCCCATAAAAGATATTTTAGCAGTAAGCTTTCTTAAAAAGGTGAGTTTTCAGGTCACGCTTAGAAACTGTTTTGTTGTAGTTAGTTTATGTGATGCAGTTTGATGATGTCCAGCTACAAAGCAGTTAGACAATGCACCAGTGACCCTTATATATAAGTGTGTAGGGTGGGGGGGGGGGGGGGGGGGGGTTGGTTCTTCGGCGGTGAATCAACGCTGAGCGTCCTGGACTCTGCTCCCAGAGACAGACCTTCCCAATTAAGTGTGCTCCTCCTCGTGGCCCGGGGAGAGCCGACTTCAGCGCGTCTCTGCTTGAACTCACGGAGGATCTCAGGCGCTCCGATGTACATATGAGACTCCACAGAACCGCCGCCCTGCCAGGCGCCGCCGGGCAATTACCGCTATGATGTGGACCGTGTGGACTCGGCCCCGCCCCCCCCCCCCCCCCCCCCCCCCAATTCAGACTCGTCAATTTCTGCAGCGACGTCGTCCGGATCATCGCACACGCCGCCGGTCACGTCCCGAAAGTTTGCAATTAAGGAGCGGAGATGAGAGAGAGAAGAAGGGAGCGCGGAAAACCATTAACGGGCCTCGGCGAAGGGACGTTTTTGTTTTTCATCAAGACTTTAATAAGCTCGTTACCGTATGTATTCTTAACCAAATCATCGAAACTGTTCCGGCAGATCGGTTTGTTTTTTTAGGCCATTTTATTTAACGGGAACAAATGTTAATCTGTGTTTTCAGTTGTTTATTTATTAAATTTGTTTAAAAACAACACAGTGATGATAACTAAATAATGTATGAGCTTAATAACCTTTTTCTAAAACACACAATATTTAAGAAACTACGAGGAAAGTTACGACCTCTCGAAACCTTAAGAAACTGCCAGTATGACACACAAGTATTACCATGAGTAATACCATGAGTAATACCATAAGTAATACTGTAAGTAATTCTAAAAGTAATAATATAAGTAATACTATAAGTAATACCATGAGTAATACCATAAGTAATACCATGAGTAATACCATGAGTAATACCATAAGTAATACTATAAGTAGTACCATATGTAATACTATAAGTAATAACATATGTAATACTATGAGCAATAGCATGAGTAATACCACAAGTAATACCATGAGTAATACCATGAGTAATACCATGAGTAGTACCATAAGTAATACTATAAGAAATACCATAATAAATACCATGAGTAATACTATTACCAATATTATAAGTAATACTAGAAGTAATGCCATGAGGAATACTATTACCATACCATGAGTAATAACATGAGTAATACCATGAGTAATACCATGAGTAATACCATGAGTAGTACCATAAGTAATACTATAAGAAATACCATAATAAATACCATGAGTAATACTATTACCAATATTATAAGTAATACTAGAAGTAATGCCATGAGGAATACTATTACCATACCATGAGTAATAACATGAGTAATACCATGAGTAATACAGTATTACTATGAGTAATACTGTAAGTAATACATTATGTAATAATATAAGTAATACTATAAGTAATACCACAAGTAATACTATAAGTAATACCATTAGTATTACCATAAGTAATACCAAGAGTAATACCATGAGTAATGCCATAAGTAATACTGTAAGTAATACTATATGAAATACCATGAGTAATACTATTACCAATACTATAACTAATAACATGAGGAATACTATTACCATACCATGTGTAATTACACAAGTAATACCATGAGTAATACCATGAGTAATACCATGAGTAATACCATGAGTTATACCATGAGTTATACCATGAGTACCATAAAAGCCCGGACATGTTTGAATGTGTGTGTGAAGCTTGTGAACACACACCCCACGTCCGCCAACAAACGGTGAGGAATGAAGCACCTAGGCGCGGCGTTGTCACACTGGATCCACACACACGCCTCATGGGTCAGAACGAGGAGCCACGGGTGACACTGATTGGCCGACCCACACCCCTCCCTCCCGGGTCCCTGTCACTGATCACTTCACTGCCCCTGGGTATTCACAGTTGTCACCGTGTGTGTCTCACACTGAGCCTCCCACAGCGGTGGGACCTCGGCAGTGACAGTCGTCTGGGAGCCGGGAGATGCTCGGCTTTTATTTATTATTATTGGTGACAACAGGGGGGGGGGGGGGGCTTCCTATTGATACGGGGCCATGGCGCTACTAACAAGGGACACAATAAATGACAACAGGCTTACATTTAATTCAGAATCAGTAAGATACAGACTTGGCTATGTATTATGACCAATAAATACCCTATGGTGGCTAATATTAGCACAAACCTTGTGTTGCACCGGTTCAGAAACACGTCGTTCTTTTGTTTCGCAACTTTTATTTAACAAGTTCCCGGTTAAAGCCAGACTACGTTGTGTTGTCTTCAGCCTGCTTACTGCACCTGCCCTTCATGCACCTCTCGCTTAAAGAGACAGTGCCCCTCTCCTAAAGACACAGCGCCTCTCTCTTAAAGAGACAGCGCCCCTCTCCTAAAGAGACATCGCCCTTCTCTTAAAGAGACAGTGCTCTCTCTTCCAAAGGGACAACAATAACTTTGCTCCCCTCACAGTTAGCATGTGCACAGGTGATTAACGCTCTCAAACATAGGAACAACAAATTAATTAACTTAAAAACATTCAAAGTAAATGATAAGAAATAGACACATTTGTATTAACAAACCAGTTCCTTAAATAGTTATTCAAAGAACCTATAACGGTGTCTCAAAGAACGTTCTTTGAGGCATTCCACAAAGAACCTTTTAAACCAGGGTTCTTTAAAGAACCTATAATGGTGCCTCAAATGAAAAAAAATTGGTTCTTCAGTAGGTGATGGTTCATCGTAGAAACCAAAGCCTTTTCAAGAACCATTTAAGAACCGTGTGATGGGGTTTCAAGGGGCAGGTGCTTTGAGGACACCACCCACATTGTACGTCATAGACAAATGAAAATGAAGTTGGAGATGTGAACACGTCTTGTATCTGATGTCATCTCTGGAGCTGCTAAGTTGCGTAGCGCTTTTGAGTAAGTTTGGCTCCGGAGTCAAAGAGAAATCTCGGCTTGTGTTTGTTGTGACTGGTGCAGCATCTTTCATCCTTTTGTCCTTTTGTTTTGGTGCAAAGCAGAACACACAACAGCGCCTCCTCGACCTTCTGCCGAGCGATTCATTACTGAATGTGGTTTGATTTGGCGGCTGCGACTCTTTCTTGGCAGCCGCTTCTGGTTCCACATCCAAGCCTTCACACATGACTCTTGAGAGAAATTAGTAAATAGAGACGGGCTGGGGAGATAGAAGACGTTATAAGCTTCCGCTGTTGACACACCAACAACAAATCCGTGACAGGTGGCGCGCCGCAGAGCTTCCTACATTAAACTCCCAGACGGCTCGCTCAGCCCCCGAGACAAGCTGTAAAAGATCCTTAAATGCAGATGAGAAGAAATTCTGTTGGAGGCAGACAAGAACAAATGGACTGTGTACTATATTGTGATGGATGGGAAACAAATGGGTCCATTTACTCTAACAGCGAGAGGGTCTGATGGGGGGGGGACTGAGCCGCCACATGTTTTGGGACTGGAGGGATGGGTGGCTGCAGGGGGTGTTTGTAGAGGCTCGGCCTGCGAGCGTCTGAAGGGAGGCCAAGAGGGAAAATACATTGGTCTCTCTCTCTCTCTCGCTCTCTCTTCAGAGAGTTTCAGAGAGATGCCGGTGTGATGCTTCAGAGGTTCAGTTCTGATGCATGGAGGTAGAGGGGGTGGGGGGGGATTTCACTCCCTCTCTAAATAAGACAGTAGAGGAATATGTGTTAGATTCCCTGTCTGTCCCTAGTGTGTGTTCCCCGGTATTGTCTCCCTTCCGTCTGTGTTGTGTTGTCTGTTTACAGGTTCCGCCCCCGGGTTCTGCCCACTGCCACGCCTTCAATCACCAGAGGTGGTTATAGGGACTGTGTTTCCTCTGGTGCGCTGTCAGGTCGTTCGGGTAGTATGAGTCTGAGAAATCCTTGTGTTTCCTATCAGTAATCCTTGTGTTTCCTATTCCGACTCTGGAGTGAGACTTTCCGTTCTACAATTTGTTTGTTTTGTTTTTGAGCATCGGGAAAATAAATCCTGTTTGATTTTTGAAACTGCTGTCTTTTGGGTCCTCCATAACACTTAGATCATAACAGAACGACCTGACCATGATGACGGACCCAGGCAGCAGCTTCACTTTCTGCGGAGCAGATTCACGTTAGCTCTCAAGGTGTCCTCCTCGGCCAACACCAGCAGGTACTGGGGATCTACTGAACTCTCAGCATGCTTTGGGACCCAGATGGCGGAGATTGGAGGCATGTTGAGCTCACGTTGCGCCATGCACCTCGGTCGCCCAGCACCTCTGACTCTTTTGTTCCTGCACCTGTGCCCTATGGTGGATCGTCCAGCACCTCTGACTCTTTGTTCCTGCACCTGTGCCCTATGGTGGATCGTCCGAGGGTTGCAGAGGGTTCATGCTCCAGTGTGGGCCTCGGACAATGCAAAGGTGGCGGCGCTGGTCTGGGCTGAGGCATGGCTCCAGAGACGCTCAGCTGGGGTCTCTTCATGGAGGAGTTCAGGACGTTGTTCACTCCAGTGTAGCGGAGTATTCCGTTGAGTTCCAGATTCTGGCCACAGAGTCAGGCTGGGACAGTGAGGCGCTGAAAGGAATATATCGCTGCAGTCTGTCAGATCTTCTGAGGGATGAACTGGGCTCATCACCCTCACAATCAGGTTGGATAACCGTGTTGTCTCCCAATCCGTGCTTCAATTTGTTTCCAGTCCTCAGCCCCGAGCCAGCTCAATCCTCTTCAGCACCTCCTCTTTGGATCCGGAGGTGCCGATGCGATGCTGTCTGTACTGTGCTGTTTGCAGCTCGCCAGTAAGAGTGGGGGTGCTGGCGAACTCCCCATTCTGGGTCTCAAGCACTGTTTCCGCCACCCTGCATTTGTCATCTGGGCAGTGCACCTGTCGGCCCTCATTGACTCTGGGGCTGAACAGAATTTTTTGGACACCGGGTTTATTAAAAGCCAGCACTAGAGTGCACTTTGCTGGTGAACGCACTGGATGGCAGTTCACTGGCAGAGATAACGCACTGGACTCTGCCAATTACCCTGCACGTGTCCGGCAATCACAGTGAGACAACCCTGACACCTTTGGTCCTGGGTCTTCCTGGCTGAGAGACCATAATCCTCAGATCGACTGGGCTCGGGCAGGATCACCGAGCTGCTGTGCCTTGTCAGGTTCCTTCCCCAGCAGTGTATATGCAGATTTGGGAGAGGTTTTCAGCAAGGACCCCTATGATTGTGCCATTGACCTGCTGAGTCTATGGAGATACATTACTGAGTCAGTCGTCATCTTCACCTGTAGGTTTTTGTCTCCAAGAGGATAAGAGCCTTCGTCCCTGCATTGATTACAGAGGTCTGTATCAGATCACCATCAAGAATAAATATCCTTTACCACTAATCTCCTCTGTTTGTGAGTCCTTAGCAGGTGCCAAGGTTTTCACTAAGCTGGACCTCGACACTTTGAATATCTGGTGATGCGTGTTCCAGACCCTGGTGAATTTGTGTTTGTTTACATTGACGACATTCTCATTTTCTCCCCGAATCCCCAGGAGCACACTAACCATGTCCGCCTGGTCCTGCAACGACTGTTGGAGAATCAGCTCTTCGTTAAGGCAGAGAAATGTGAGTTCCATGTCACTTCTGTACAGTTCCTGGGAATCTTCATTGAGGAGGGTCAAGTGAGGAAGGATGCCTGCCTCCAGGAAGAAGCTCCAGCAGTTTCTCAGAACCATTGACACGACTCACCTCCTCCCTGTTCTTTCCCAGCGTTCAGTTTCTGATTCCAAGCTCCATCCCTGTGCGAACTGTTGGCGGTCAAGTTGGCCTTGGAGAGGCACTGGCTGGAGGGATCGGTGCTCCCTTCATAGTCTGGACCGACCACGGAACCTGGAGTATATCCATTTTAATTTCACTATCACCTTCAGGCCAGGGCACAAGAACACCAAGCCGGACGCACTCTCCCGTCAGTTTGCCCTGGAGGAGGGGAGTCTCATCTTACCCGCCTCATGCATGCTTGGTGCGGTCACCTGGGATCCTGAATCGCCTGTTTGTTCCTCTGGCTGTGATGATCAGCTGGCTCCGCCGTTCATTTTTACTACTACCACTTCCTGTGCCTAAACGACCGTGGTCTCATATCGCGGTGGATTTTGTTGGTCATCCTGACAGTGGTGGATCGGCAGCTCATTTCATTCCCTGCCCAAGCTACCCTCTGCCCGCGAGACTGCAGACTTGCTGGTCCAGCATGTAGTCAGACTTCATGGCATCCCAGCGGATATAGTTTCCCAACTGTGGAAAGCATTCTGCCACCCCCAATCGAATGGCCAGACCGAGAGGATGAATCAAGAGCTCGAGGCCATCCTAGGTGCGTGGTCGCCACCAGTAATTCCCACTCCTCCACCGCCACCGGCTATCCCTTTGAGGCCTCCTAGGTTATCAGCCCCCTTGTTCCCTAGCCAGGAGGTCGAGGTTGCAGTACCATCAGTTTTGAGCAATGCCCAGCAGAGCAAAATAAGAGGATAGCGGATCGAGTTCCAGCCCCAACCTACCAGATCGGGCAATCGGTTTGGCTCTCAGCCAAGGACATTAAGCTTTCCCCAGATATGTCGGCCCTTTTCCCATCATCTCCATTATTAACCCTGTCTCTGTGAAACTTCAGTTGCCACGGTCCATGAGAATTCACCCGGTATTTCATGTTTCCCTCCTCAAACCCGTTGTCTCTAGCCCCCTTAACCCTCCCCCAGAACCCCCTCCACCCCCGGCTCCGGTCAATCGCCTTCTGGATGTCTGGTAGGGGCTATCAGTACCTGGTTGACTGGGAGGGGTATGGACCAGAGGAGCGGTGCTGGGTGCCCCGTTCCCGAATCATGGATCCGGGCCTCATTACTGCCTACCATCGGCGGAACCCCGTTAGACCTGGTGGTTGGGTACTGTTAGATTCCCTGTCTGTCCCTAGTGTGTGTTCCCGGTATTGTCTCCCTTCCGTCTGTGTTGTGTTGTCTGTTTACAGGTTCCGCCCCGGTTCTGCCCACTGCCGTGTCACCAGCTGCGTTCAATCACCAGAGGTGGTTATAGGGACTGTGTTTCCTCTGGTATGAGTCTAAATCCTTGTGTTTCCTATCAGTAATCCTTGTGTTTGATCGACAGCCGACTCTGGAGTGAGACTTTCCGTTCTACAATTTGTTTGTTTTGTTTTTGAGCATCGGGAAAATAAATCCTGTTTGATTTTTGAAACTGCTGTCTTGCGTGCGTTTGGGTCCTCCATAACACTTAGATCATAACAATATGCTGTGTTATATATATATATATATATATATATATATATATATATATATATATATATATATATATATATATATATATATAAATGTAATCAAACTTTTCAATGTTGTTCCATGTGTGACCTGGTTAGATGTCATATATCATATAAACATCATTATTCTGATGTCTTCTTTGTAGAATTGATTGGATCTGGACATCGTCACTATATCAATATATCCAGATGTAGCACGCTTCGTTATGCCATATATCTTACCGATTTAAAGAACCCTGGTTTGAAAGGTTCTTTGCGGACCCAAAAATGGTTGAGAAACTACACCTCTAAATCATTAGCGACCGGTCCCTAACCGTACACTCTTTTCCAAAGTTCTGTGAAAACAGTGTTTCCCATAACACTACATCAATATTTTCCTTTGCGAATTCTGGAGTACCTCAGGGCTCTGATCTCGAGCCCTTTCTTTTCTCCTTTTATATTTCACCTGTTGGCCAAATGACACTTAGCTGTATATCATCATTCCCACACTATTACATTAGAGGCCTGCCGGCCTGCTACGAAAATCTGAATGTTAAGTAGTTTCTTGCTCTTTAATTCTGATTCAACTAAGACGCTGGTCGTTGGCCCTGTCTCAACAACTCCCAGGTTAATGTGATGTGGCTCCGCCCATGGCTGGCCTGGCTCTCACATGGTTAAAATCTGATAGAAAACTGTCTTTTTCCCATGACACAACATCAACAATTTACTTTGCGAATTCTGGAGTACCTCAGGGCTCTGATCTCGGGCCCTTTCTTTTCTCTTTTTATATTTCAGCTCTTGGCCAAATGACACTTGGTTGTATGTTCCTATTGTATATGGTAATGTCCACACTATTAAATTAGAGGCCTGCTGGTCTACTAAGCAAGACTGAATGTCAAATAGATTCATTCAACATCAGTTTGACCAAGCAACAGTACTTCTAGACATCGGTGGGAGAAAGCGATCTTGCCGTTACATCTGAATCAACCCTTTCTTTTGATCGGTCTATAGAGTCTATGAATATGAACCGTTCCTTCTTGTCTGATTTCATAAACCTTCTGTTCCATCCTGTGCTCTCCGCTCTCAGAACACCAGACTTGGGTCTGACCCCAGATATCAAGTGAAATGTCAACAAGCCAAAGGGCCTTTTTCTTATCGTTGTCCCCTTTTCCTGGAATAACCTGTCTACGATCTGATTCTGTCACAGCTTTTAAAAGTTATCTTTTGGACATAACTTTCCAGAAGCTGCATATTCTTGACTTTCCTCCTACGTGTTATTGATCTGTCTCAATGCACCCTGAAGCCGAGCAGCAGCAGTCCATGTTTGTCCTTCGGACCACAACTCCGTAAACTCTGTGAAAGCCACTTCTATACATAATTGCCCTCCTGGCGCCCTATACTGTTATTATATATGATATATAATATGTTGTTTGTCATTATCCTGATGATAGTTAATTAGCTGTATTTTTTCTTTAATTTCATGGCTCCAGCTTCTCAACGGTTTGGACTTGTGACTTTTCCTAATGTTAATAATTTGTCTTGACACACTTGTGGTCTGGGTAATCGAAATGCTAATTCCATGAGTTTTTCCACACCAATTAATCTATTGATTGATCAAGAAAACAACAAACAGATCGATAATAAAAAGTTGTGAGATGGAATAAAATATCAAGTTAGCCAGTGTTCTGCTTTTTTAAAATGACGCTGCCACAGTTGGGAGGTCACACGTCAGTCTTGTGTATTTTGTTGAGGAGGAGCGATAGAATTGACCTTTAAATTCAAAGTACACGCATCCAGGGTAGGTTTGAGCTGGTTTACGTGGTTTGGGGGCAAAATATGTCTATTGTTGGAAAAAATCTGCCTATTTAATGCCACATAGCAACATAACTACTCTGTGGATATTGCTCTCATTGGCAACAGCTTTCTGAATTTCACATCAACATCAGAGACGTGAGACATTTCATAAGAAGCTGTTCAAAAGGGCACGACACACCTCTCACTGTGCTTTTGCACATGTTGTGTCCATCAACAGTTGTTTATTTTAAAATAGCAGTTGGTTATGAAATGATTACTACGCCACAAAAATGTGCACGGCTACAGAATTGTTCTTTTTTTTCCGGGAGCCGCTAAAAATAAATGAATGTATTATTGAAGCCTTCAATGGGTGTTGATGAGGAGGCGTGTCTGCAGCTCATCCCTCTGACAACAGACTGCACACACACACACACACACACACACACACACACACACACACACGTCCGCTCTGCATTCAGATGGCGACAGGGATCTGGCATCCAACACACATTAGAGGCCAGAAAGCAGCTTGAATGATGACCAACTTAAAGGGATAGTTCACCCCACAGTAAAAAGTTATATTCAGAGTTATATTCATCAATTTGTAATATGTTAGCGTGAGTCGCCCGGTGTTTGGGATACTGGCTCTCTCACATGTAATAGGACTAGAGGGCACTCGATTCATGGCGATCAAAAAAAAATACTCAATAGCAATGTCTCTTTCAAGAAATCTCAAAATCAATATGGTCCTGGATGTGAGACACGTCCTCCGCCTCCAACCCGAAACAAAGACGACCAGCCTGCCGGTTGAAAACGCCACTGTGTACGATATGTATGCGTATCGTGATCTCTTTGGAGGGAGACATTCACCCATCCACAGAGATTCATAGAATAATGGGAGGAGCTACGGTTCCACGACATGCACATCAGGACTAACTATGGAAGGACGACCTTCTGAGCCGCAGTCGCCCCGGGAGAGCGGTGCCGAGGCTAAATACGCGGTTCCTCATTGCCTGCGCTAACGTTAGCTTCGGCTAAACCCCGCCCCCCGACTAGGGAGACCAGATGTCCAGTTTTCCCCGGACATGTCCTCTTTTTGAGAACTAAACAAAGCGTCCGGCAGGGATTCCAAAAACGTCGGAATTTTGCTTCGTCGGATATTTGCGTTTCTCTTGGTCTTTCATAAACTAGTTATTACCCCTTACAAGTTTTGGAAATGGTATCTCCCGAGCTCTGACGGTATAGAGAGCAGTCATTGGTCAACCGATCTCAGGGTTGCCAGATACACGATAATTACCCTCCAAATACGACCATGTTGAGCCTTTGGTACGATACTTCACCATCTCCAATCTGGCAACACGGAGCACCTCGCCGCCTCCACTAGTTGCCTTGTTGTTTGTGCGGCATGCTATACACTACTACTCTCCCCCCAGAGACGAAGTGTCCTCTTTTTCACAAACTCAAATCTGGTCACTCTACCCCCGACGTCAACACTTGCCCCATTCCCCCCGACCCCGCCTCTGACTGCACATCGCCTGTAAATGCGACCTCCGTATCCCAGCATTCATTTGGATCTTCCTCCATCCACAGCTTAATTTCCCCCATTTAAAGCGTTCATTTGACGCTCGTATCATTCCATCAATCCATGATTAGCTCCATCTTCACAGATTAGGCGTTATCCGTTTCTCTCCCTCGCTCCGTTCCCGCCGTCATCTCTTCGGAGGGCTTCGGTCTGATCTAATATCAGAGCTCTCTCAAGTATCATCACCCTTAACGCTCCGCGGCCGGGGGCCAGGCGGTGGCCCTTTCCACACAGAAGTATCCGAGCCACTTGAAGGGGAAAGGTGGCAGCTTTCTAAAATAAACGTGTAAAAATTCAACGCTCTGCGTGACGTTCCCTCGTTCACGCTGCTTCTGATTTAGCGCTCTTTAAACCGCCCGAGGACTTGTTTTAGGAATTTGGGTATCATCGTAACATCAAAAAAAGATGTTTCCCTCTCATACCATGAAGTCATTTTTAATCTACAACTGGCTTCAAGTAGTCAGGGTGGACGTTTGTGCCAAGTTAAAATAAAGTATAAATCAATATTCATTATTAGTTGTATTAT
Source organism: Liparis tanakae (assembly GCA_036178185.1). Lineage (NCBI taxonomy): Eukaryota > Metazoa > Chordata > Actinopteri > Perciformes > Liparidae > Liparis > Liparis tanakae. The sequence goes on from CM070097.1 coordinate 22,228,613, forward strand.
ATTTTTAAATGATATCTTTATATATATATATATTTATATATTGTTATGTATATATATATATATATATGTATATATACATATATATGTATATATATATTGATATGTATATATATATATATATGTATATATATACATATATATATATATATCAAAATATATATTTAAAAACTTCAATAATTTCAGTACTTGGTTTCTGTAAAGCAACTTTCCTTTAAGCATGAAAAAAAGACTAGAAGTCTTTGCATCAATTTTCAAAAACACTGCATTGGTTTTGTGTTATTAGTGTATGAATGGGTGTGAATGGGTGAATGATGTCATGCAGCGTTGAAGGACTTTGAGTTCACCGTGAACAAAGTAACATTTACCAGCCACGCCCGCCACCCAACAGCAACAAAGGACTCAGCGAGCGCTCCGCCGCCGTCCTCTGCTGTTGTGAAACGGTCCGCTGAGACCACCGAGGGGGATTATAGAGTTACATGTTCTACATAATGATGTGACCTTTCAAAGGGGGAGAGGGAAAAGGAAACAGTTGTTTGAAAAATGTCCGACTTTAAATATTGGAAATGAAAAAGCTCTCATCCGGAGAGGATGACGTCTCCTCAAAGGTCTCCGGGACCAACTGTCTCCTTCTGTCCTTCACCCTTGAGACGCCATGCATGGATGTCTCCGCTCTCTGAGGGAACCTTTAGTTACCTTCAGGAGACTGAAGACTTCCCTCTTTAGGAGCTCCTATAGTCAGGGTCTGAATTAGAGATGCTGCTGTAGGCTGATAGGCTGCTGGGGGATGTTTTAGGATACACTGAGCACCTCTCTCCTCTAGGAAACATTGAGCACCTCTCTCCTCTAGGATACACTGAGCACCTCTCTCCTCTAGGATACACTGAGCACCTCTCTCCTCTAGGATACACTGAGCACCTCTCTCCTCTAGGATACACTGAGCACCTCTCTCCTCTAGGATACACTGAGCACCTCTCTCCTCTAGGATACACTGAGCACCTCTCTCCTCTAGGATACAATGAGCACCTCTCTCCTCTAGGGTACACTGAGCACCTCTCTCCTCTAGGATACACTGAGCACCTATCTCCTCTAGGATACACTGAGCACCTCTCTCCTCTAGGATACACTGAGCACCTCTCTCCTCTAGGATACACTGAGCTCCTCTCTCCTCTAGGATACACTGAGCACCTCTCTCCTCTAGGATACACTGAGCTCCTCTCTCCTCTAGGATACACTGAGCACCTCTCTCTTCTAGGATACAATGAGCACCTCTCCCCTCTAGGATACACTGAGCACCTCTCTCTAGTCTATGTCTACGTCTATATCTAGTCTATGTGACTTAGCCACGGAACTATCTCAGAATATTTGGACCCGTCTCCAGCTCAACGATGAGCTCCTTTAAAGCTCATTCTGTGCGTTATGTTTATTGGAGAGGAGAGCGGTGGACTGGGTGGAGTGGAGATGGAGGGGACCTCCCGCGGTGCCTTCATGCTCGACCACGGGAGCTACTGGCGCCGCCACACCGCTCACTTTCAGCTCTCGCCCCGAAAAACCCGGAATGAAAGGATGAGGCGTGAAAGAAGCCAGAGAGCGACCCGAGCCGCTCTATAGAGGAACAAGAAGCCCGAACGGACTCCGCTCAGAAGAACAGACGCACACTTCTGCACTCAGCAAGAGAGACTCTGCTGTTTTCTCTCCCTCCGTCTGCTATGTGTGTGTGTGTGTGTGTGTGTGTGTGTGTGAGTGTGTGTGTGTGTGTGTGTGCGTGTGTGCGTATTCGTCCTCTCTTGCTCTCTATTTAGTCAGAACTGGGAAATATGTTGTATAAATTCCAAAAAGAACAATGTGCAGTGAGATTGGGCTATTTATAGAGGATGGGCAGAATTATACAGTTCATTTAAAATGTGCATGTGTGTGTGTGTGTGTGTGTGTGTGTGTGTGTGTGTGTGTGTGTGTGTGTGTGTGTGTGTGTGTGTGTGTCCGTGGGGAGGATTGAAACTCCAGGAAAAAAGGCAGTGAGAGGAGAGGGAAAGAAAAAAGAAGCGCTGCCAAGCATGAGATGCATATTCTATCGCCTATCGTCATATTCTATCAAATATAATAGATTATGATAATAGACTGCCGACTTCATGCTTTTCGCTGATAGTGTTGACGCAATCACCGCCACTTGCTAATGAGCAACGAACACACATGAACAAAAGAATAAATCAAATGAAGATAATTATATTCATTAAAAAAACTGAATTATATCTCACGTCAACGGATTCAAACCCAAGGTGAATGAAGCTTGATTAGAGGAGAAACCAGATCATCACGCAGGTCAGTTATTGAAATACATCTTTTTTTTTTGGGAGGTATTCTGGGCATCATGAATATCTGTACAGATATTTTTGGGGACGGTCGCTGGAGGAGCAAAGTAATGGTAGAGCACAATGCAGCAAAAAGTCAGGTCAGTGTGTGTGTGTGTGTGTGTGTGTGTGTGTGTGTGTGTGTGTGTGTGTGTGTGTGTGTGTGTGTGTGTGTGTGTGTGTAAAGCCCCACGCAGCTTAGAGCAGGAGCTCAGGTGAGGCTCTTGCAGATGATCCTAATCGTGTTTCTACGGTTCTTTCTAAGACTCCAGGACATTTTTTTTTTAAAGCCCTCACCAGGAAGAGCTTCCCGTAAACCCCTGGACTCCGACATATTATATACGTTACTTCCCCTGTTTCCTAAATGTGTATTATTTCTATTGTTTAACTGTGTTGGAATAGATGACATCATGTACATGCTCATAATAATACAGTTCTTTTTTGCCCCGCTCTTGATAATAAATAAAAGTCGTGCTCGTCATGCTTTTCTGTACAGTTGTATAAAGACGTATAAAGGAGTATATTGAAATCCGGCGAGAGAAAAAAATACCTACACACACCCCAAAAAAAGGAAGAAGCGGATCCGAAAGCCATCCTCCTCCTCCACCCCATGCTGTCATCCACAACGCGGGAAACGGGAGGATGACAGAACGGAGCGCTGCATGACAACGGATGAGACCGAACGAGTGAGAGATCTAGAAAGATGTATTTTTCTTTTTGAAGATAAAACAAATTAATTCAGATTTAATTTAATTTTTACCCATTTTCTGGACAAAAAGTGTTTTTTCTCCTGAGATGTATATGGTTTATTAAGATGGAGACGAGAATGTAGACCTTGAGGGACGGACACTTCCATGTGATGATATCAACATGAACAGGAATTCAAGTGAAAATGAAACATGCACCCGATCAGAAAATCAGCTCAGCTCCAAAACTTTGATGTTCCTAAAATCATAATGCATCGAGTAAAAAGCTGACAATCCAACTTTTAATGACACCTGTACAGAATCTCAGCAAACCAGCAAAACCCAATTCTAATTCAGCCACTTCATTAAAAAAACAAACGGCAACAGCAAACAAAAGGTAGTAGTAGTAAAGGATGGTTACGTACTGAATCTCGGAGGCTCCATCTCTACGCTGCTCGCTGCAGAGTCGCCAAAGCAACTGACACCAAAGAGACAGAGAGCAAGGAGTGTTACACTGCAACCCTCTCTCTCTCTCTCTCTCTCTCTCTCTCTCTCTCTCTCTCTCTCTCTACAACCCCGCTCTTTCTCTCTCTTTCTCTTCTGTCCGTCTCCTCTGTCTGTGTGGATGCCTCTGCTGAAATGGAGCTAACCTAATTTTCCTCGTTTTTCTGCCCTGCCCTGCTCTCTCTCTCTCTCTAACTCTCTCTCTCTCTCCCCAGCAGCCTCGGTTGCCATGCACACCAGCCGTGTGTATAGTGTGTAGTAGTCGTAGTAGTAGGGTTTAATATATTATGGGAGGATCATCCTCACAGATTACCTATATCACACTTCTCTGTATCGCACTTCTCTGAAGAAGTTTTGAAGTTTGGCATCACAAAAGGCGTCTGGTTGGAAAGCCGCCGGAGCGTTGCCAGATCCGGTGTCAGTGTTGACAGCGCACTGAGGTTTATTGTGAAAAGGCATTCAGGAAAAGAAAGTCACGTCCAACTCAAACAGACCGAACAGAGGGAACGTCAATGCTGAATCTAATAACTCAGACCAACCGCAACAGAAAGAGTCGGCGTTGGACGTTTCTCCAAATCACGGTTGTGTCTCGTCTCAGGGAAAGTGACGGATCGCACCACGAGCCGGACACTGAGTTCCATAGTCGTCGTAGTTTTAGTTTAACGTGGTAAATGTACGAGTATGACGGGCAGTACAGACAGATGTGAGCGCTGGTGGACTTTCATCACGGAGATTCACTCTGTGTACGTGAAACCAAAAGTAAACTTAAGACGTTATACTTCTTACTCAATGTTCTCACGCTAGTTACATCATGTCACTAATGGTAAATGGAATTTAATTCACACATATAAAGTTACTTAGTTTTGTTGTGACATTTCGTTGTTACATTGTTGCGTTGTCACATTGCGTTGTTAGGTGGCGTTGTAAAGTTACGTTGTTACGTTATATTGTTACGTTACATTGTTAAGTTAAGTTGTTACATTACGTTGTTATGTTAAGTTGTTACGTTATGTTTTTACGTTACGTTATTCCGTTATGTTATTCCATAACGTTATTCCGTTACGTTATTCTGTTACGTTATTCTGTTACGTTATTCTGTTACGTTATTCCGTTATGTTATTCCGTTACATTATTCTGTTACGTTATTCCGTTACGTTATTCCATTACGTTGTTACGTTACATTGTTACGTTACATTACATTGTTACGTTACATTGTTACGTTACATTGTTACGTTATTCTGTTATTCAGTTATTCCATTACGTTATTCCGTAACGTTGTTACGTTATTACGTTGTTACGTTACGTTGTTACGTTACATTGTTACGTTACATTGTTAAGTTACGTTATCTTGTTGCGTTATCTTGTTGCGTTACCTTGTTGCGTTACCTTGTTGCCTTACCTTGTTGCCTTACCTTGTTACGCTTTTTTGTTACGTTACTTTATTATGTTTTTGCTGTTACGTTACTTTGTTACGTTTTTGCTGTTACGTTACTTTGTTACGTTTTTGCTGATTACGTTGCGCTGTTATGTTACGTATTTATGAAACAGATCTTTGCCACACTTATCGTATCTCGTGGTTTCTGGTTACAGGGTTAAACATTTAGTGACGCTCCACGAATGAACGAACAACTGTGGTTGAATACAGCAAAGAGAGAACACCTGACATTTTTGGAAAATAAATCATACATACATTTCAAAAACAGATTATAAAAAAGACATATCAGTCTCTCACTTTGGTCCAGACAGATTTGTTCGAGTACTTGACGGATCAAGATTACATTTCATATCATTGTAGATGCCTTTGCAACTGACCTAATATCCCTCTCTCTCTCTCTCTCTCTCTCTCTCTCTCCAGCAGCCTTGGTTGCCATGCCTACCAGCCGTGTGTATAAACTTCATGTGTAGTAGCGGTTAATACATTATGGATTTACAGGATTATCTTCACATACTACCTGAGGCCTCCATATCGGACTCCTCTGAAGTTTTTTCATCCCATAAAGTAAAAAAGAAAATACTGAAACTTCACCGGATTTTCAGTTTTTCGACAACACACTGAAGCTGCTTTGCAACTCAAACAGACCGAACATCAACACCAACAACAATAATTCAGCCCAGTCAACAGGAAATGTTAAAATCACAAATACGTTGAATGTCAGGAGAACATGTGAGTATATCGAGTTACCGTTATTAAAATGTTTTTTAAACAGACATTTATGATCTCCAGAGGATGAGTCCTTCTGTTTCTCTACCGCCATCACAAGGTTACATTTATCCTTTTGAGAGGTATATTTAAATAAACTATTTGATGCAAAGCATTGCCATTACCAGTTTGCTGAAGACCTTTGTGTCTGTAGTCCGTTTTGTGCTAATTATTAAATCAAAGCAACATAATCAGTGCAGCCTCACCGCTGGCAAGATTCTTATTCAAGCTAGTTATTGGATTTTAGTCAAAACGCTCTGAGTCATATCGTCATAAAAACTCCTCGCCGCTCACTGATTGGTGGAGCATTCAGCTGCCAGGCTGGATCAATCCTCAGGGGACGTGTTTCAGAATTATCTCTCATAGTGTGAGATAAGCTCAGGGGCTTTATGAAACTAACACTATCCTGTTTTCTTTTGCAAATAGATACAATAAAGATGACGGGTTTTGAATTTGCTGGAACAATTATCAGGCAATTAAGGAAACAAGCAGATGGTCTCAAACACTTCCCGTACCGCTGCACCAGAGTGTTAAACAGCCGATGCGGAAGTGTATTAAAATGTGCATTCTTTCTACTGACCAGCAGAGGGCGACTCCTCTAGTTGCACAGCTACGTTGTATGGAAGTCTAAAAGCACATGACTCTTCTCTTGATTCATTCCCTCAGTAAACATTGTAAACAAGACTTTGTGGTCTCGATCTTTAGTTTCAAGTCAAAACTGATCACAATGCGCCTCTTAAAGCCATGAGAAGAGCACCGTTAGCCACTGTTAGCCAGCGTTAGCCGCGTTAGCCTCTGTTAGCCTCTGTTAGCCTCCGTAGCCCCATACAAACACAGAAAGGCTAAAGTCAAAGTGCTCCATATTTACTTATTTTTCCAACATTTAAACATGTTATCTGCAGGTCAAAGCTACCAGAGAAGATACATTTTAGTTCTAAATATTTGAAGATTTACTGTGTTTTTTTTAAATCGTCCATAGAATATTATAAATACAACACATATCCTACATGTAAATAGTCTATGTGTGCATTCTTTGTTTATTAATTTATACGTGGCTATCAATTAGCATAACGATTAAACTCCTTAATGCGAGCGACTTGTGTCTGTAATGAGGATGGGATTCCTGGGTAGCAGGGGGATTGGGCTGGGAGGGATGCTGTACATTTTACAATCGTATATATTTATTTATTTGTCTCTCTGTTCTCTGCATTGGTGCATCGTGTTAGGGGTTAGGAGGTGTGGAAGGGAAACAAAGGGGGCAAAATGGAGCTCCCTATCCCCTCTACGAAATGTTAATAATTAATTGGTCTCAAAAGAAACATATATAAATATACGCTTGATTATTTATTCAATGTGTCCTTTGTTTTTTCTGCTTTTGCATCACTTCTACAAACCTTTTGCTCCGAGGAAAATGTGAACAAATGTATTTCAGAATGATTGGATACATTTGCAAATCCACTTCATTCAGAGGAAACATTATTCTGAAAATAGTTGTATTCAAATAGTTTTTTGCCAATTTGGTGAGGCGCTGTAGGATGTAAATTATAGTGGGAAAAACGGAAGAAGAGCGAACACACACATGTACATACACACATACACACACACACACACACACACATACATATACACACATTCCTCCATAAACACTTGAGGGGTTATGAAATGAGAGCGTTCGAGATGTCACGTACGCCTGATAACAGGGCTTTCTCTCCCCAGATGCTTTAATTACACACTTTCCTTTACGCAATTTGTTTTCCCAGCTGTTTATTTCTGCAGTAAACACCTGCAGTTACCTAGAGGGGTTCCTGCTTATTCCGGCAACTAGATCTGACAAAGGTCCCATCTGTGTTCAGCATCCCGTCACCAAGCTGTTCTCTCTGGCCAGCGGAGGGGAAATGAATGAGCAGCGAACTCAAATAAATCCCCCAAACGAGACCTTCAACTGGTTTAGGGTTCATTACTGTCACTCGGAGTAGAAATTTCCAATTTGATGTTGGTCCATGCAGCTCTTCCTCTACTTGGTGGTGGATTAAGTGCATTCTTGACCTCTCTGCCCCAATGAAACCTTCTTTTCATAGCCTGACTATGTGCTGCTGTGTCGTGGGTCGCTGTGTGCTGGATGGCAGATGGACACTTAGAAAAGTGTGAAGTGATAAATGGACTGCAAAGCATGCGTACCTGTAATATCAGACCTGTGTAGTGTTAGGTTGTAATAGTTTATTTTTATAACATGTGCAGAGGTCTTATGCTTTAAATTAATACATATAGAAAGATATTATAATAGGAAATATTATGGAGAATATTGATATTGTTATTGATTTATTATGAAGTATAGGGGTAATCTTTACTCCACAGGTGTCAAACACAAGGCCCGAGGGCCAAATCCGTCATTATCATTATTTGATCTTGACATATGATCCCCTTTTCTTAAAGAAATTCAAGAAAAAATGCTGTGCTTTTATTTTGAAGGTTTCAAATTAAATGGATTTATTTTGTAATATTAGAGATATTTTCTTACGTACAATATTTCTACACTCAAATTAATAATAATCAAATGCAAAGCGATTTATTTACCAATATGTTCGAGGAGTTTATAAAGTGTTTCCGGCCCTTTAAGAGGGCGGCCACGATGCTGATGTGGCCCATGGTGAAAATGAGTTTGACGCCCTGTTTTATTCTATGCAAATGGAAATGGAAAGAATTAACGTATGTTGCATGAGAGTGACTGTGTCTTAGTATTATAGACTGATGGAGCCGGTTGAAATCCGTGAAGTGACTTACAATAATAGACTTTTATTGTGAAAATACCGGACGTGACGTTTTGACCCGGGGTTCATGACATTCGACCTCTCCATTGTTCTAGCTGGACTTTGAAGAAATAACTAGCGACATCTCTCTATTCTTTGCATAAATATATATATATTATTATATATTTTTCCATTGAAAGTTTGACACTGTACTAGACAGACATGCCGCTTAACTCAGAGTTAAAGGGTAACGTTGGTATTTTTCAACCCCATGTCCCCATGTTCTTGTGTATAAGTGAATAATGGGGACAACCGCTTTTGGAAAGTGGTCCAGTATCCTCACATCATGTTCGTCCTCTGAAGAGCTCGTTGGTTCAGGCTCAAATGTCTGGCAAGCTTACGGAGAGAACCCTACAGATAATAAAACCCTTTTCTTTTTTACCGTTACCAATTTCAAAGACCGTTGCCCCCAACAGTAACTCTTTATGGTTCCCTTAAAAATGAAATAGGTTGCACACAATATCCGCATTTAAGTATTTAAGGTGTTCTCTTTAACTTAGTATTTTAAGGAAATCAGTAAAAAACATTGTACATAAGAATAGAGCATCCACAAATAAGGGGACGAACCCAACATGTCCAAGTTTATGTCAACGTGTGAAGAAGATGAACACACTCAGAGACCCGTGTTCTGAACCCGGTGGATACGCCTAGCGCTGAGCGGCTGACTTCACACGAGAGGTTTGACTTTTGCTCTTCATTTTTAATGATTTATCTGCGGTTTTATTACAGTCAGTACAGTAGATGAGGTATTTATGGTCCAACGGTCAACGCAGTGCCGCATCATTTACTAAGATTAAACTCATCCGCTGAACACTTTGGGTACGTTCCCGTCGAAGCAAGAGGAGGATGAGATGGCGACGCATCTTGTTTAATGTCGTTGGGCTTCCCAAAAGACCTACGTTTGGGTTTAAGCACCGTATAATATGAAGATAGAATTGAACAATCAGTTAATGTCCAGTTAGCTCCCAATCCATTGTTACTGTAAGGCAGGGGTGTCGAACTAATTTTCACCGTGGGCCACATCAGCATCATGGCTCCCTCTTAAAGGGCCGGTGTAACAGCGTATAAATTAAACCCGAATATATTGTTAATTAACTCTCTTTGCATTTGATTATTGTTTATTTGAGTGTAGAAATAGTGGGCATAACAACATTTCTCTAATATCATAACATCCATTATATTTGAAACCTTCAAAATAAAAGCATAGGATACTTTGCTTAGATTTTTTGAGGAAAGGGTGATCATGTGTCTTTCAGGCCGTCAGGGGCCTCATGAAATGACGTGGTGGGCCGGATTCGGCCCGCGGGCCTTGTGTTTGACCCCTGTGCCGTCAGGTATCTCCCCTTGTTTTCTTGAATAAGGTTTTAAGAGATTCTGTGTGACATCTCCAGTCCTCCACCTGTGTCTCAGCTAAGAAGAAATGTAAGCGTCATAAGTGAAAACCATCTTAGCGGGGCATGTTAGCATAAGTATTAGCACTGAAGCGGTTTGTACATACACTGAATCTCATCATGGGAGCAGCAGCACCAGGTAAAGGCTAATGAAGTCTGTCTACACACCTCAAAGGCTGCTGGGAACTCGATGAGCCAACGCTGCTTTTAGCCAATAACACTTAACCTCCACGGCATCAGAGCGGACCAGCCGATGGATGCTCCCCGAGTCGATGTTCCAAACAACACACACCGGTGAGCCGCAGAGCTGAGTGATGAACAGACTGTGTGTGAGCAGCCAATGGAGAGAGGGAATGCATGTGCAGAGATGGATTGATTTTATATTATAGATTGTAGACATGGAGTGTGTGTAGTGTAATCGGAGCTGAAGGGAGCGGTGCATTGAGAAGATGTTATAGGTCTTTCGAGAACCACGTTTGACATCTTACCCTGAATCTGATACGAAGGTTGGTGTCTTAACGTGTTCAGCAAAAGATATATCCTGGAATCCTTTATTCTTCCTTAGCACACGACTAGACATAGAGGGAAACTGCCAACCTAAAGACCTTCCAACAAATACCACATGTGCTCTTGACTCTCTGACTTCGTCCGAAGCTCCTTCCAATCTAAACTAGGATGCAAATTGTTTGTGGCCTCACCAACCGTATCGTCTTCTGATATGGATTTTTAGATGAATTCAATAACTACATTTAATTGATCCATTTGTTTATCATGGGGACTGTCACAGAAGCAATTTCCCAAGTGAAGCTTTCCAAAGCTTTCCGAGGGCTGTCAATTACCAAAGATATAGTGTTCTCACTGCAACATGTATGGTTCTCCATATACGTTTGAAAATTAAGGAAATCTGAAGCTTATCAAGTATTTGTATCAATGAAAGTCTCCAAAGGACCAGTGTGTGGCATTTAGAGGGATCTAGTATCAATACAATATTAATGAGCATGTTTTCACCCGTCTATAATCTCATAGTATGTGGTCATCTTTTCTACGTCGGTCATCGAGGTTCTCCTTCACACGGGAGAAGTTCTGGTTGGTTGCGATCTGCAACCTCGCCACTAGATGGCACCAAACCCTACACACTGGCCCTTTAAGTCTTTTCTCATTTACCGTATTTCATAAAATACGAACGTGGCCTATATTTACCTCAACAGCAGAAGATAACAGGCAGACCTATATTTATAATTCCCTTTGACAAGTATAAGTGGTATACGTGGCCATCATCGGAGGGCTGGCATTTAGTAGACAACCATTTCTACTTAAGGAAATACGGTAGGTCTCTCCTTATTTAATTACGTAATTGATCGACTGTGAATCTGCTTTGAAATTCTTGCAAAATGATGATGAATACTTTTGGCAAAAGTTACAAGGACAGAGACAGTTTTGATCACCGATAACTTTCAGTTCTGGTTTGGATGCAATCTGCAACCTCACCACTAGATGGCACCAAATCCTAGAAGCTGGCCCTTTAAGTCTCTTCGTATTTCTTTATTTACCTAAACGGCAGAAGATAACAGGCTTCTATTTGAAGCAGACTCACAGAAAAGGGAGACCTATATATTCTACATCCCTCTGTTTAACAAGTATGAGTGGTATATCATCATCATCATCATCATCATCATCGGAGGGTATGTAGGGTATGTCTTTACTACGTCGACTCTCTTAAAAATCAACAAGCTAAAGAGGTTTTCATTGGATCGCTGCGGATGGTTGCCTTTTTTTGGGTGTTTTTGTTGTTGTTGATGAGATCAAGAATGTGATGTTTTTGTCGGCTACACTTCAATGTGGGCCTTCAGCCTTAAATTGGATGGATGCAGTTCAGTAGTCCAGCGAGGACATGGATTATTTCTTAGTTAGCTCCAGCTCAGATTGAGCAGCCAGATGTAACCTGAGTGAGGAGGTGAAGAGCAGCATTAAGGCTTATGATGATGATTCATTCATTCAGGTGGGGAGGAGGCTTTTCTGGCACCAGACCCACACACACATACACACACCTTTTGAGGCTGCAAACTCATTATTGGCTCCACTCATCAGGTGCTATCAGGTTTCACTCCAATCCCGTTTCATTATCATTCATTGTTATTCATCTTCACTCGTGTTTTCCGCTCCCTCCATTCATCACAGATTCTCCCCGGTCGGTTTCCTCAGATGAGATCAGGGTGTTGTGAATAATGTCAGTTATTTCTCATGTCTCCTTCTCTCTACCTCTCTTCAATACCACAGTTGCCTTTTGATGTACATCAAACAATAGGATACGGATAACTGTGTATTATCTTTCAATGGGTTTAACTCAAGTGACCCGTCAGAATAAAAATAAAGTCACCTGACTTTGCTTTTCAATGAAATCCAGACACAATTTGTGTATATGACGAAAGGTGTTCTCCACCAACTACATCAGCACAGCGTTGGTTTTGCTTAGGTAACAGGGCTGTAATGGGTGTGTAGTACGTCTATTTAATGGAAGCAATAGATAGATAGATAGATAGATAGATAGATAGATAGATAGATAGATAGATAGATAGATGGATGGATAGGTATAGATAGATGGATGGATAGATAGATAGATAGATAGATAGATAGATGGATGGATAGGTAGATGGATAGATACATAGAAAGATAGATAGATAGATAGATGGATGGATAGGTATAGATAGATGGATGGATAGATAGATAGATAGATAGATAGATAGATACATAGATACATAGAAAGATAGATAGATGGATGGATAGGTATAGATAGATGGATGGTTAGATAGATAAATAGATAGATAGATACATAGAAAGATAGATAGATAGATGGATGGCTAGGTGGATAGAAAGATGGCTAGATGGATGGATAGATGGATCAATGGATAGATAAAGTTCAATAATCGGTGCCGATCATCGATCATGGACCAGGGCTTCAATAGTGGGCGATAGCTGCACAGCCACCTTTAGCCACAAGGGGATGTACATCATGAACGTTTTGACATAAATTTGTGTTATCATTTCAATTATTTTTTAGATAAAGAGAAAAACTAGTTTCAAGCGTATTTTACAGTCGGCTTACAAGAGGTATTCATGCCACATCAAACCTGTTTTCAATTTATTTCGCCCTCGCAAAGTTATGTCTCGAATACAGAGAAGAGCTCTCAGATTATGACAGCCACCAGAAGATTAATTGCCCATTTTTTTAATATCAGCTTTTGTAAAGTAAACCTCTACTTAATATATAATACTGTTGCCCTCCATAATAAGTATAGCACATCTCCATGAAGGGAAGGACTATTGCATTTTCTTTTTACAGATGTAATTGAATAACTGAGAATCATCATTGGCAATCAACATAAACACAACAACCGATAAACGTACCGCCTCTCAGTATCTCTGACTCTACCGAGCAGTCACATCGCAGTTTACAAACACGTCTATGCAAAATGTCGTCACTTCTTGAATTTGTGTACAAATTAGCTGATATGATCTTAAATTATGGTAAAAAAATTGATCCTGACAATCTAATCTGCCACCTTGAGCTCAGATGGGCGTTCTTACCAAATTGAAGAAACTCCCTCCTGGTGTTCCTGAGACATCGTGTCCACCGACTGGACGGGCAGAAAGACAACCCAACCAAATACAGTCCGAGCCGATTTAAGAATCTTTTAAAGTTTAAAACATCAAAGTCACTGACAGCGGCAGAGGTAGACCAGCAACTACTGTGCTCTGACAGGTTGTCAATGGAGTCCGGTGCTTTGAGACGAGCACAGATAACAGCTTCAGCTCCCCGTCACACGGCTGTCTGACAATGTGAAGGTATGGGAAAATATTCTAAATATGGCGTACACTTCTTTCAAACTGGTGTCTGTTTCTACAAATGATGCATCAACTGTAGGTAAACATTGATTATGGATAAATACTTCAGACAACTGCACTTCACAACATGGTTTTCGGAGGGATGAGGTTAAATCAGGTTGACCTGGTCCAGGCCCTAGAGATGCTGCTATACGCTTATAGGCTGCTGGGGGACCTTTGGGATACACTGAGCACCTCTCTCCTCTAGGATACACTGAGCACCTTTCTCTTCTAGGATACACTGAGCACCTTTCTCATCTAGGATACACTGAGCACCTCTCTCTTCTATGATACACTGAGCACCTTTCTCTTCTAGGATACACTGAGCACCTCTCTCTTCTAGGATACACTGAGCTCCTCTCTCCTCTAGGATACACTGAGCACCTCTCTCCTCTAGGATACACTGAGCACCTACTGCTTCATTCTGGTCACATGACATATATTCTTCTGTCCATCCTGGAGAGGGTTCCTCCTCTGTGGCTCTCCTCAAGGGTTCTTCACTTTTTCCCTGTGAAAGGTTTATTTTTTTATTTCTTGGGAGTTTTTCCTGATCCGATGTGAGGTCAAAGGTCATGGATGTCGTATGTGGACAGATTTCAAAGCCCTCTGAGGCAAATTCAATAGAATTTAATGAGATTTGTCTTTGTAGAAAGCTTCAACGTGGAAACCCGTTGCATATTCACACATTAAAGTGGATTTCCTTCGTCACCGTCTACAGTGTTTATCAATAGATAGTAACCCGGGACGTCCGCCTCCCGTTGAGCTGCATCTGATACAACATGGAGGGCATGATTACGTGACCACGCGTACATAGAGCGTGAGCTTATCTGGATGAGCAGATGTAGCCTGATGTGTTTCACACATGAAGGGTGGTGCGTGTACAACAGGTGTGTGCACAATGAACGACTCATACTCCATCATTTTCTACATCGTTTTAACATTTGAGCAGTTTTTATGTCAACATAATCATCGGCAAAGAGTTTTATTCCAACCAGAGTGTGTGTGTGTGTGTGTGGGAGGGGGGTTGTCGAGTTGAGTTGCAAGGACTGGAAAGTTGTGTCAGGCATGCAGGATTTCATGAGTAAAAGTGTCGTTCATTTGGTCCATGATGTTGTGTGACAGGCAGTTGGAGGCTCCCCTGTGAAGCATCGCACACAAACAGCATCTGGGTTCCCTTAAATAAAAGATACGAGTGAAAGGGATGGAGTTCACAGCCGTTAGAAAAAAGTTTGGGTTTTGCGGTGCATACTCGAGGTCGGTGGAACAAGATTATATTCATATAACATCCTAAAGACGATGAAATTAACATGTTAGCACACAGTTGTATATATATTTCTGGCTGTATTAAAAAGTGCACTCTACTATGATCTACACTAGATTCAGCTGGATTGAGGCATGATCTCACTAAACACATACTCAACGGTCCCACAATGCAATGCGGCTCTTCAATTTGTAACTTGTATTCCAACATAATAAAGACATCTTATTCATACAATTTAGTATATTAAAATATATATATATATAACAATATATAATAAATTAATATTCAGTATAACATGATAGGATCTAATGATAGGATCTAATCTAAATGATGCAATATGAAAATCATAATTATACTAAAATATTAATATAAATAGTGAAATATTGTATAATATAACACACATACATACATATATATATATATATATATATATATATATATATATATATATATATATATATATTCTGAAATTAATCAATTTGAATAATTTCTAAATATAATTCATATTATTATTTAGATTTTTTCTTGTACTTTTGTTGTTGTGTGGCTCAAGGTGGGCGGGGCCAACACCTGGTGGCCCTCTAGTGGCCAGCCACTAGATTGCAACTATACTCTACCTTGACGCCTCCAAGTCGCCTCGTGTAACATTTAGTTTAAACAAATAGCTCATGGACAATAACATCAATCCATATTGAGGATACTGCAACAACAACAACAACAACAACAACAACAACACCAAAACAATGGTAATATACACTGTTCTGCTGTATTTTGCATCAACAGATCATATCTCAATAACCAGCGGTGAGTTTTTCACCCACTCTGAACACCGACGGTCCGTGATGATGTCGCGGTGATGTCATGAGACACGCAGCTCGGTGAGACTCTCTCTCCTCTCGCTTCACAACCAACGCGCCGGTGGGGTGCGCTCCGTTTTCTCGGGCGCGGCGCTCATGTTCATCCGCTCGGCGCCGTTCAGAGTCCGTGGGGCGCCGAGGCGACGGTGCAGCTGAGGACAAGTCCCTCCTCTCCGCCCTGCTCCAGTTAGAGGAGCAGCTCATCCGCCTGCAGCCTATACAGAGAACACTGCCGACGTCTTCCTCCTCCTCCTCTTCCTCTTCCTCCTCTCTCTCTGGCTCTCTCACTTCTGCTATTCTCTGGTTTCCTTTCTTCATATTCCACGTGTGCCCTGGCTTTCCTCCCCCTCTCCCAGCTGTCTCTCGTAGGTCGCGTGGCCTCTTCTTTGGGGGGTCGTGTTTGTTATTACTTCTGTTTGGGGGAGGTTATGTTTACAGGTCGGTTGGTTTGTTTGTTTGTTTGACAGCACGGGTTGTGGAAAAACTAGCGGCCGCAATAAATGTGGGGTCAAATCCGAACTAAAGTTAATTATGGAAACGGCGGTCGGCGGAGGGGGAGACGTGTGTTTGTGACGGGGAACATTTTGAGTGAGTTCAGGCACAGAAGCTCGTTTAAAAATGACCGGATTCACTCGGCCATGAGCGGCGAGCCGTGTGCAGGCTGCCGGGAGCAGAGCATACCAACCGTCAATAACAACAACCGTCAATAACAACGAACCGTCAATAACAACATGCTATGGCTTTCATTGGAGCTGAAAGACCGAACGAGCATCAGCAAAAAGACGGCGTGGTGAGGGCCGAGCTCTCAACGCCACGTTCAGGCCGAGCTCTCCACGCCACGTTCAGGCTGAGCTCTCCACGCCACGTTCAGGCCGAGCCCTCAACGCCACGTTCAGGCCGAGCCCTCCGTCACCACGTTCAGGCCGAGCCCTCCACGCCACGTTCAGGCCGAGCCCTCCACGCCACGTTCAGGCCGAGCCCTCCGTCACCACGTTCAGGCCGAGCCCTCCGTCACCACGTTCAGGCCGAGCCCTCCGTCACCACGTTCAGGCCGAGCCCTTCGTCAACACATTCAGGCCGAGCCCTCCGTCACCACGTTTAGGCCGAGCCCTCCGTCACCACGTTTAGGCCGAGCCCTCCGTCACCACGTTCAGGCCGAGCCCTCCGTCACCACGTTCAGGCCGAGCCCTCCATCACCACAAAGCATTGATTGCACCGCCATTAAAATGTTTGTCGGCCTGATTCATGTATTTATCGAGGGCTGCTGGTTGCCGGGGAGACGAGGGATGCGCCCACAAAAACCTTCTTTCATAGGATTTATCTCTTTGGCATTTTGCAATGATCGATGCTTTGTGAGTGTGTGTGTGTGTGTGTGTGTGTGTGTGTGCGTGTGTGCGTGTGTGTGTGTGTGTGTGTGTGTGTGTGTGTGAGAGTGTGATTGTGTGTGTGACTGTGTGTGAGTGTGTGTGTTTAATCAGGGGGTTGGCGGTTCAATCCCTGCCCTAGTTGATGTGTCTACGGTGTATGAATGTAACATGATTGTAAGTCGCTTGGATAAAAGTGTGTGTGTGTGTTTCTGTGTTTGTGTGTGTGTGTGAGCCTGTGTGTGTTTGTTTCTGTCTGTGTGTGTGTGTGTGTTTATGCTGTCTGTGAGTGTGTGTGTGTGTTTATGCTGTCTGTGAGTGTGTGTGTGTGTGTGTGTGTGTGTGTGTGTGTGTGTGTGTGTGTGTGTGTGTGTCAAAACAAGGTGACCCATTGTTTGAGTCCCATCACTCAGGCAGACATGATGTTTAAAGTCTGGTGGAACAGAAAAACACATCCAGTTCCTAAATGTTTAGCTAGCGCCTCATTTGCATATTAGAACGGAAAACATGTCATCAAATTATATATTATCTTAATGTCAGTTATCAACTGGGGAAGTTTCATGATGACATCTATTAGTTTATTCATAACACCTTGAAATTCTGCTTTCAAAATATCTCAGAGTCCAAAAAGTCTAAATGAAATTGTTCAGATCTTTATTTTGGCAAAATGTAAAAAATATTCCATTTCAAGGTTCTGGTTTAAAACATTTTTTTATAATATATATATATATATATATATATATATATATATATTACATTTTTTTATATATATATTTCCCCGTTGTGAAAAATTGTATTCCCTCCCTCGCGCACCTGTAGAGCCATGAGGCGGCCCGGCAGCCGTGAATCTCATCCATGTAAACACGACATCAGACTGATTCTACTTCTGAGGTCAAACCGATCCGGTTGGACAGGAAGCTCCTCTTTGAACTCTAGTAATTAAAGCCTTTATCTTTAATCCCGCTCACATCTTGTAATTACTACATTGAATACTCACATCGACGTGTCAAACACACACAACTAGAACGAGCACTCGGTAAAGCGCGTACCTTCACAGATCACAAGATTGGGCATTGAATTATGAACATTTTGGCATTAGTTGCAGCCAATTGGATAGAAATTGACCGCGCTATGGTAAAAAGAAAATGTTAACCTTTTCATGACCTTGACATTGACCTTTGACCCGATCAATCCCAAAATCTAATCAAAAGTTCCCTGGATAATAACCAATTATCCCACCAAATTTCACGTGATTCGGTGTAATACTTTTTGACTTATGCGAGTAACACGCATACAAATAAATAAATAAATACAGGGCGATTAAACATAAAACCCACCATATGTTCTTATTACATAATCTCATCTGTAGGATTTATTCCCAGCAGCCTTTGATGTTCCACGTGGGTTTGATTCCCCATCACCCTCCACCGCATCCGACACGCTCTTTAATATTGCAAGATATCATCTTCATTACCCCCCAGTAGCCGCTCACACCTCCAGCACCACCTCCACCACCTCCACCTCCACTACCAGTCGCTCCACATTATGCACATAAGGGTATTTCATGTCATTACAGCGTGTTATATAATTCATTAGCCCCGCGTGAGGCAGTTGGTAGATGGCGACGGGAAACCCAGAGGTGCTATTGGTGCTAATTGCCTCGGATAGAGAATGAAATTCAATGTAAGGAGAGACATTCTTTTTTTTGGGGGGGGGGAGGGGGGGGATGGGGGTATATGTGTGTGTGTGTCAGAGCACACACACATCCACACAAACATCTGCGCTGTGAAAGAACACAACTCATTATTTTAAAAATACTCTATCAAAGACTTTCAATCTAAAAAAAGATTTTTTTAGAAAGCACGAAAGTCTTTAAGGAAATGGTTCTTTAAAGAACCCTGGTTTGGAAGGTTCTTTGTGGAACCATAAATGGTGCCTTAAAGAAAATGTTTTTCAAGGTTCTTTGAGACATTTGTATAGGTTCTTTGAAGAACTCTTTAGTGAAATGGTTCTTTACAGAACCCGTATTTGAAAGGTTCTTTGTGAAACCAGAAATGGTTCCTTAAATACCTATGTTTTAAAGGTTCTCTAAGACACCTTTATAGGTTATTTTAAAGAACTCGTTAAACAAATGGTCCTTTAAAGAACCCTGGTCTGAAAGGTTCTTTGAGTAACCAAAAATGGTTCTTCCGTGGCATCGCTCTGAAGAACCGTTTTCGGTTCCAGATGGCCGCTCCGTGGTTCTGTGTGTGCAGTACGCTCTCCATCGTTTACACGTCAACACTCTCCGGCTGCTGATTGGCTCTCTCTCGTTCTGAGCCGCTGCAATAACCGATGATGATGAGGGTTTCTTTATTCGGCTCCTGGGCAGTTACAGTGGTAAATCAAAATTGAACAATAAAAGCCATTCCCAGAAGAAATTACACTTTGAACATAAGTTGTAATGAGGTGACTAAAGGAGGGGGGGGGGGGGGTATCCCCTCGAGCTGGACTGACCCACATCTCAGTCGACATTAGCTTATTACACACACAGGTACATCTGTAGAGGAGGTAAACGACAAACACGGGTCCATTTCTCACGTGACTCCATGGAGAGCAGCGTGTGTGTGTGTGTGTGTGTGTGTGTGTGTGTGTGTGGGTGTGTCGGGGTCGGGACCATTTGTTATCTTTACAGCTTTTCACGAAATTTAAATTGTGGGTGGAGCTACATCACGATCAAACGTGAAATGAACAAAATCTCAAAGCTATTTCATTCAAGAAGAACGTGTACAACCTGCAGGTATCAGAGCGCCTCCCTTTCCTCCTGACTATCCTCCTTCAGTCGTCCCACACACACACACACACACACACACACACACACACACACAGACACACACACACACACACACTCTCTCTCTGACTGACAGCCCTCCATCCTCCCTGGGACTCCACAGATGCTTCCTAAGTGTGTCTGAAGGCGTCGAGGTGCAGCTGAGACTAAATTGGAGGGTTTGGGCTTCGGGTAAACACGGCAGCTGCTTTCCAGCCCGCTTCAAACACCCCCTCCCCCCCCCTCACCCGCCCCATGTGCTTCGCCCCCGTCTACCTTGGAAGCGCCTGCCGGTCGTGACATGTTAACCAAGCGCGTTTCTCTCCGCCGCAGGACGTCAGCGGAAGGTGCGGCGAGCAACACGGCGGTGTGTCGGCGGCGGGAGGAAGACGCGGTGTGTGTGTGTGTGTGTGTGTGTGTGTGTGTGTGTTGGGCCAGCGGTACTCCCCGCATGCCTAGAAGATAGACATTGACTTCAACGCTGAATAAATAACAATAATAAAAGTAACATGGAGTTGAAGCGGTGTGTTAGGATCTGGTAGAATGCGACTGTTGGGGTGTGAGTCACTCAGTGAGCTACCTTGGCGTGACCTCTGACCTCTGACCTCTGACCTCTGACCTCCTGCATGAAGTTCAGTCTGAAATGAGGTGCATCCACTACAGGGAGGATATTTACATATTTTTTAGGGGGCAATTTTTGCCCCAATGACTGAAATCCAGGAGAATTTAAAAATAAATCTGGGGCACTTTTTTAAACTTGTGAAATAACATTTAACCTTTGTTAAAAAATAATAAATATACTTATTTAGGCTCACAGGATATGAGCAATTGTCATTGAAATGGCAATAATTACACAATTAGGCAATACTAATACTATTAGGCAATAATAAGACTATTAGGCAATAATAAGACTATTAGGCAATAATAAGACTATTAGGCAATAATAAGCCTATTAGACAATAATAAGACTATTAGGCAATAATAACACTATTAGGCAGTAGCCTACAAATTCTATGCTGAGATTTTTTAACAAAAAACAAATAAAAGATAAATCAGACAATTATATTACATTTAACAACTAATAATAATTCTAACTTATTTCTTTGTCTTTTTAGAAATCAAAATTATATTCATTGATTATTTTATGAAGCATTACAGATAGGACAGGAGCACTCTGGCTCCTCTAGTGGAGGAAGTTAGTACTGCAGCTGATGCTTTCTTTTCTTTCGTTTAGTAGTTTATTTAACGTGCTGTGGTCCTGCTGTAATTATCATTCCTTTAAGGGTAATTGTACCGTATAATAATAATAATAAACATCGTCATCATGATCATGAGCTGTTCTTCACACAGCAGCAAAATAGCACCGAAATATAAAGTTGCCCCTGATTTCACCAGAAAGGGGGGGATATATATATAATTTTGAATTATAATAAAAACAAAGAAAGTTATTATTGTTAGTTGTTTAAATGTAATAACAAGAAATAATAATACCATGAAATATGATTGACTGATTTCTGTTAATTTTTTGTTTAAAAAATCTAAGAAAACACTTTAAATCTGTAGACTACTGCTTAATAATGTTAACATTTAATGACAATTACTCATATACTTGCTCATTTATTATTTCAACAAAAGTTAAATGTTATTTCCCAAGTTTTAAAAAAAGTGCCTCCAATGAATTTTGAAATGCCCTGGATTTCAGTCAGTCAAAATATGTAAATGTCCTACCCTGATGGACAATATTTCCTGATGTCTAGACGTCTGCCGTATTTCCTACATGTGGCTCCTGATGCTAAATTTTTTTAAACTGTGCTCTTTGCTGTAGTGACCATGCATCAGTCCACATCGATTCCCATTTGAGATAATTGTGTTTCAACAACACAAGAAAACAATTACGGAGGCCCATCGACGTGAAGTGACCCCGGAGCGCTCGCATTCACGCGTGGCCTCAAACGCGCTCGTTACAACTCAAGAGCCTCGGCGCTCTCACCGGCAGCACGCATCACGCCCCCGGCTCTCTTGAGCCAATCAAACGTCTCCCTGCAGCAAGGCCCACTTCATGCTCCCGGCGCCGGCTTTAATCACCGTATTCGTCCACCCGGAGCATCAAAGGGGCGATGCTCGGCTGCGGAGGAGCGCCTGACTGGTCGATGGAATATAAAAACATGGGTATTGAACCACCGCGCGGTGTCTATCGAATGTTCTCATCCCTACAGCTGTGTGACAACGTTTACGTTTGTTTTTCACGAGGCACAGATATCTCTCCTCCTCCCCTAATCCGATCATCCATCGGTGTGTGCTACACATCCTGTACTGTAATGTGATTTGGCTTTTATAGTTGCTGTCTTCCCCCATGTGCTGCAACTGCCGCACAGCAATTTCAAGATTGATCTCATTTTTCCTCTGATCTTTATCCATCACACCTCCAGCTACTCACAAGTCGTTAGGTTGTCTCCCTGAACCGTGAAAATGAGCCTGACAGTAAAACTGTTTTCCCTGCTATTAACCCGACGGCTCAAAACACACAACAGCATCCAAGTGTAGAAGGCAGCAGCCAAATAAACAGAGGCCTCTTTTTTAAGAAATAAAAGAATGGGAAATGTATTGTAAAGATTACACTTGTAAAGGCTATCTTGTAAAGTTCATCTTGTAAAGTTCATCTTGTAAAGTTCAGCTTGTAAAGTTCAGCTTGTAAAGTTCAGCTCGTGAAGTTTATTTTGTAAAGTTCAGCCTGTAAAGTTCATCTTGTAAAGTTCATCTTGTAAAGTTTATTTTGTAAAGTTCATCTTGTAAAGTTAATTTCATAAAGTTCATTGTGTAAAGTTAATCTCTGAAAGTTAATCTTGTAAAGTTAATCTTGTAAAGTTAATCTTGTAAAGTTCATATTGTAAAATTCATTTCACAAAGTTAATATTGTAAAGTTAATCTTGTAAAGTTCATATTGTAAAGTTAATCTTGTAAAATTCATATTGTAAAATTCATTTCATGAAGTTAATCTTGTAAAGTTAATCTTGTAAAATTAATCTTGTAAAGTTAATCTTGTAAAGTTAATCTTGTAAAGTTAATTTCATAAAGTTCATTGTGTAAAGTTAATCTCTGAAAATTAATCTTGTAAAGTTAATCTTGTAAAGTTAATCTTGTAAAATTAATCTTGTAAAACTCATCTTGTAAAGTTCATCTCGTAACTTTACAAGCTGAAATTTACGAGCCCCGCCCTGCGCTGCTCGTGCCGCGGGGCGTTGCACCGACATCTCTCTGAGACGTTCGTGTCTCTCAGCCAGACAAACAGATCCTCGGCCTGCAGAGCGAGAGAAGACGCCTGTTCACAAACAGAGACGCTCTGCTTGACCTTTGCAACGGTTCCATTATTTACGCTGCTTTCCAGTCTGTGGCCTGGACACACACACACACACACACTCACACACACACTTGATCGATGTCTACGCATATCAATCATAGACATTTTAAAAACGTTTTAAACAGACGCGTATTAACATTTATTCTCTAAATCTGTAAAAATAGAAACGCTAGCGACTCTCGTGCATAATCATAAGACAGTGAACTCAGAAGATGTGCAAGTGGAGTTCAGGTCTACTGTGGATATAGAAGTGTTTCCCTTCCACACTTCCTCCACAGCCAGCTCTGAAATCTGCTCTGAAGAACAGCACAATCAGCACTATCGTGCATTGACACTTTCATTTTGAGTGGATTTGGGCGCTCCCTGTGGACTAAAGGGTGGCGGTTCCTTGAGAAAGCCTCATTTTCCTGCAGCAGGGTCTAACAAGTCTGTGATCCCCCCCTCAGGATATAAAAAAAACAAAATGTGCACATGAATCACTCTGCAGTCCATGACAAGTGCAACGCAGACACAAAAAAGTTGTTCACATAGCAACTCTCTTCCTGCAAACTCTTGACAAATGTCGGGTCGTTGCATCGATGCCGAGTCGCCCACGTGGCGAAGCGTCTCCGGGCCGAGACGTTCACACACCTCTGAGGAAATAACCGGGCGCTACAAACGAGCCACGGCTGGGTTGCGTTGCGTTGCATAATGACAATAAAGGACCCTCGGATGCCTGAGGGAGAAATGTGCCGAAGTCACACAACGGCTCTTTACGGGCCAAAGTCCACCGTCTGCTGTTTCCACAGCGGGAGGAGCCGGAGCCGGAGCCTCCTCTGATTGGCTCGTTGTCCTCCTCCAAGGTTTTAATATGGACCTCCTGCCATCACGGGCACAATCAACCTTTTATAGACACTCCGGCCGCATCGCGCTCTGTTTTCAGTCACTAGCTCTTCTCTCCAACTTCATATCCACCTGGGACTACTCCCATTAGATCAGTGTTTCTCAAACCCCTCTAGTGGAGCGTGGTGGTACTACACTGCAGAACAACTCAGTACACAGACATCACACTTGATTATTAATACGTTTTTTGCACTGGTTGCACGTTATTGTTGTTTTTAAAAGATATGCAATTTTTTTTTTATCTGTAAAACTCTTTATTGCCAAAATGTTTTAACTCAATTCACTTAATTGTTATTTTCTTGAACATATATTCAGGTTTATTGAAGCCCCAATAGGCAATTTATTTAGCCAAATATGAGTTATTTTTTTGCACAGATGTAACTGTATTTGCATTGTTCTAACAAAGCGATTGCCCATTTTATTTATTTTTTGTCAGATGGATCAATTTCTTTATTCTATTGATTCACAAACAGTTGTTATTCGAATAGAATTTCAACAACTATTGTGTTGCAATTTGATGGAGGCAGTGGGGCATGGACACTTTTTTTGGGGCGTGACAGAACAAGTTTGAGAACCACTGCGTTAGATACTTAACCTCTCTGTTTCCACTCAAATCAGATATATGCTTGAAGAGATAAATGTCGGCGGAAAACAATATAATCCATCAAATGAAGACGATTATCAGAAAGTCACCTGACCGCCTGAGAAAGGTGCTCATTGATTGGCTCACAGCCTGTGCGCCAATCAATGAGCACCTTTCTCCAGCCCATGACATCTATATCATCTCATTCTTGACTCAGTGACATAGAAACAGGATAAAATGTGTATTTTTTTCAGCAAACCGGCCACGGAGGAGACACTCACCCACGTTGATGACGTTGGCGGACAGGAAGTGGCTGCAGGCGAGGCTGGCGCTGCTGACGTAGGAGTCGCCGTCCGTGGTCACGGTGGTCCTGGACCTCAGCGACAGGTTGGGGGAGTCGGTCACCATGGCCATCCGGGCCGCCACGGCCTCCATGGCGGAGGATAACGGTCGAGGCGCTCAATAAAAAAAATATTATGAAAATAAAATATTGGATGAAGTCGCTGGACGAAGGAGCCAGTTGGAGAGCTTCTTCAAATTGAAGATGAGTTTTTGTAGAAAGTGAGAAGAGGAAGACGAGGAAGACGAGGATGGCCCGGGGCTGACTGCCCGCTCTCGGGAGCTGCCGAGCTCTCGGAAACAATCTTCAGTCCAATATTCCCAAAGCAGAAAAAAACACACAATCCAATATTCCAAGGCGATGGAGGTCGTCTTTGATCAGAATTCCCAGACCCGTTCCGGAGGAGATGTTATGAGTGGATTATGACGAATGGAATCAATCCCAAAAAAAGACTTCCGGTCCCCCGAGTCCAAATCATAATCCCGGTCCGGCCGAGCTGCCGTCACCTGCAGAGAGGACAACGGGTCTGTTTTATCTTAGCATGTAATGAAGGAAGCTTTGCAGTGAACATTAAACATCACAGAACATGCAGGTTTTATTTATCTGTAATGGTGTTATTGGAAGAAATAATGAGGAGTTAAATTGCTTTTACTGTATGAAGCAATGTGGACCATTTACTACAATTATTTATTGTAAAAATATTCTTTAAAAAGAAATAACAAAATATGTAAGAGACACTGCAGCTTAAAACAATTATTTATTTATTATTATTATTATTATTATTATAATTATTCATTATTAATATAATTACAATTTTGTAATTTCAGATCTTGAATTGGATATATATCACAATACAGCATGTTTTCTAATAATTCAGTGAATAAAAATACTTTAAAATAACCTCAAAGTTCCTATTCTATCAAATGATGTAAGTTCTCATTGAATGAAGAACTTTAGAACAAAAACTTTGAAGACATTTGAGTTTTAAAGTGTTGTAAAAGCGAATCCCCATACCTCAAAATATGAATTCATCAAGATATGTTTCTACTTCTGGATGATAAATTGTCCTATTAAATTATCGATCAGCCCCATCATGAGCCCAAAGAAAGGCTAAAGGTGACAAATAAAACACACACACACTCTGAAGGCTCTTACTCCCCAACACACACACACACACACACATATATATATGGAATTCCAATAAGTTATTTAATAGACAACAATCAGTTGCACAATATACTGTAATCAATGAAGCTCACGTAATTCACTGAAGTCAATAACATACGTAATAAGTAGAAATGGTAGTTTCCCTCTCAATGTGCATCGACCCACACGACGGCCAGGGGTCACAGGGGTCACAGAGGTCACAGAGGTCACAGAGGTCACAGAGGTCGCTCTGGGCCCCTTTGGGCTCTCTCAAACTTCCACTGACCTCAGGTTGCACCAGCGATGCCGCAGCGGAAGTCCCACATACTCAATATTTCAGACGGCTGTGAGAAAAATTAAACCCGGAGGCAGCAAGAAAACTAACAGAGAGAGAGAGAGAGAGAGAGAGAGAGAGAGAGAGAGAGAGAAATGAACCCACAGAAATGAAAACCTTGTGATTAAAGGATAAGGATTTAAAAGTGTAATGGGAAAAGCATGGAACGCGTTCAAGAGATTCAGTTGCTCTATTTTAAGAAGAACGCAGAACTCAGTCTACGGAGGATGCGTGTTTTACACCCCCCCCTCCCCCCCCCCCCCCCTCCGTCTCGCTCCACCTCTCCCACCTCCGCCTGCCTTTGTTTGCCTACCTTTGCCGCCTTCCGCCGCCACTTAAAAAAAAACACGTAAAGATCGGATGAAAGCGTGGACCTCTCTCCACGTGAACGGCTCCCTGTAAAATCAGCTTTGTTAAGAGTTGGAAGTGTAACCGCTGTGTGTATGTGTGTGAGTGTGTGTGTGTGTGATATATCCGCTGTCCTGGGAGGGAGTGAACAATGTGCGGTGTGTGCGAGGGGGAGTGAGTCAGGGCGAGCTAGGCGAGGTGGGCCGGCCTGCACGACGTGTTGAGAACCGTTTCTGGAGCGTTGGCGGTCAGATCGGCTAAGCTGCAGGTCTGAGCACATCCCTGTCAAACACACACACACACACACACACACTACACCTGGACACAGAGGAAGGTGTGTGTGTGTGTGTGTGTTACTTTAGAGTGCTTTCATTCAAATACCGAGTTCCTAAAACCCGCCAACGACCCAGAGAGGGCATCTTCCGACATGAAACACATTTTGTAATTCCTTTTGCACTCAATGATGCAAGAGTGACTCACGGCGTCCGCCGAGTCGTGTTTTAATCCTCCGGTTCGGTCTCTGTGTGGTTCTGTTGGGAAAGGAAGAAGTGCGGAACTGTTTCAGAGCTTTAACCCAACCGTGTGCCGCTGTTGACAAACGGCTG
Organism: Liparis tanakae; assembly: GCA_036178185.1. Classification (NCBI taxonomy): domain Eukaryota; kingdom Metazoa; phylum Chordata; class Actinopteri; order Perciformes; family Liparidae; genus Liparis; species Liparis tanakae. The sequence continues at coordinate 22,256,315 of CM070097.1, forward strand.
ATGGGAAATCCAGAGCCAACACTCACCAAGTGTGCCCCTCTAATCATGGGATTAAGGTTAATATTCATCAATAAAATACGCTCAAGGTAGACCATTTTTGCAATTGGCTAGCAGTGGGTGTTTGTAGAGGAAATTAATCAAATTTAGAGTTGGCTTTAAGGCCTTAAGACACAGGTTTAAAGACACAGGATCACCTTTTCTTAAAGAAATTGAAGAAAAATATCCCGTGCTTTTATTTTGAAGGTTTAGGATTAAATAGATTTATTTACATTTTCTAATGTACAATATTTCTCATATACACTCAAATAAACAATAGTCAAATGCAAAGAGAGTTATTTAACAATATGTTCTATGGGTTTATAAAGTGATCCGGCCCTTTAAGAGGGCGGCCATGATGCCTATTTGTCCCTCGGTGAACATGGGTTTGAGACCCCTGCCTTAAGACTACAGGACACAAACATGCTAAATACACAAATAAAGTGTTATGCCGTGTTTATGTATCGGCTTTTATTGTGAAAGGTAAGAATGGAAGTATTGAATATGTCCATTCTGGCACAACAGCGTCTTTCCAGAGTGGAAATGTGAGAAAAAACATTGTCTCTAACCACTTATCTTGGAGTGGAGTCCGCCATATGGAGACTTCTCCCGCTGTTTATTATGAATAATAATAATAATATGATGATTAAAAACTATATTATCATCATACATTGGGAAATAGGCAATTTTGAACCACAGTGGAAGAGATCCACCAGAAGACTTCTCCATTGGTTGACTAGTCATGAGGTATTTTCTGTTATTGTTGTATATTGAAATATCAATCTCAATATCTCTCAATCTTCTTTCACGCGTTCATAATCAGTTACAGTCGACATTAAATCGTTCTTTTTGCCCTTTTATCTCTGCACTAAAAAAAGCCTCCATCCGAACAGCCATGTCAAATAACATGAAAAATCAAAGACTGCAGATCTAAATACTTTGTATGGAGGAATGTGTTTAAAATGATAAACATTGTTTAATTTACACTCCATTACAAGAAGTATATATTCTCTTCATGACAATAAAAAAGGACAGGCTGTAATGTAACACCTTGTGACTCATGTGTGTTTCCTGATTGTTCATGCTCTACAACTGTGTTTTTTCCTCTCATATATATATATATATATATATATATATATATATATATATATATATATTCCTTTTCTTTCCCTTGTCCTCTACCAGATTGTCTCTGTAATCCTATTGTCTGCATCACTCTCCAGTGTCGGCTTTCCTTTGTTTCTTTGCCTCATCTTGACTCACCTTGCTGCCTTTATCAATGTGACACCTAAAGGTTGCACATTTTTGTATTTTTTAGTTACCTCTGAATACATGTTTTATTTACTATGCCACTACCTTTAATAATAATAATAATAATAATAATAATAATAATACATTTATTAAATAGCTTTTTATCACAAGACTGGGCATTGAATTATGAACATTTTGGCATTAGTTGCCAATTGGATAGAAATTGACCGCGCTATGGTAAAAAGAAGATGTTGACCTTTTTTATGACCTTGACCTTTGACCTTTGACCTGATCGATCACAAAATATAATCAGATGGTCCCCGGATAATAACCAATCATCCCACCAAATTGCATGCGATTCGGTTTAATACTTTTTGACGCATTTTCAAAGCGAATGTAATAATAATAATACATTTATTATATTGCTTTTTTTTAAGTACTCAAAGGCACTATATACGGTAAACACAGAAACAATGACATCAGGAACAATATTTCCCCACCAAATGTCTATATATAGACACTAAATATTGGGCCGCTTGCTCATGATTTCACTGATACTTACTAAAACTGATCTGAGTCCATTTGTTGAGGCAGCATTCATCATCTTTGCTGGTAATCGCTTCCCTTAATGAACTACTGAACTCATCATCTCTCCGATGACAAACTGGGTGCGCACGCTAAGTATGTCATCATAGTTAAAACTGTAAATGGGTCCATTCATTAAATCATTACAGGGTTCTTACACATTTTGACCAATGGATTTCCATGACTTTTCCATGACTTTTCCATGACTTTATACCAAATTTCCATGACCAAACGAACAATTTAGTAAATCTTGCGTATTGAAAGCGTACGCCGGCTTACATTTTAAACGGCTTTCTTAAAAAAATCGGTGTAAATGAACACGTGATAACAAATTTCCATGACTTTTCCAAAACTTTTATGATTTGAGTTTTTTTCCATGACTTTTCCAGGCCTGGAAATGACCATTTCAAAATTCCATGACTTTTCCAGGTTTTCCATGACCGTAAGAACCCTGTCATTACTTTTATAACTAGAGCGGGCACCCGGTAGAGCGTATACCTTCTTCACATATCACAAGATCGCGCTTTGAATTATGAACATGTTGGCATTAGTCGCATGACAAGTGGCTAGAAATTGACGGTAAAAAGAAGATTTTGCTATATTACTGAACACCTCTGTATTTCAGAGTATGTGGGCTGATAGCTCGTAGCTACGCCGCCTCAAGAGGAGCATCAGCAATGACTGTATAAAGGAGCAGGAGAGTTCCTGAGGGCAGAGACATTTGAGCCCTTTTTAGTTCGAGACAAGCTGTGCGCCTCACTGAGTTCCACACGACACCGAGCCCGACGACTGAATGAGTCGAACAGACGACGTCCGACCCGCAGTTTAAAGAGTCAGAGGAACAAGTCACCGTGATGACTGAAGTCGACTCGGCACAACGACGAGAATCGTGTTTTAAAGTCAGAGGGCGAGTCACGTCAGCCTCTGCAGAGCGTTTGGAGCCGCGTTACGACTGACTTCATCACGTCCTCTGGAGAAGTGGCTTCACTACGCTGATGGCTAATACTGAAACATTGATTTCAAGTGCTGTGCATGTGTGGGTTAAATCCATCTTTTGGGGACATAAATCACATTTTGGGGACTTTCTGATTTCAAATGAAATAAACATTTACATTTTAGGATGAAGACTTTGTGTAAGGACTAGGATTAGTGTTAATGGTTAGTGTACAGATACATTATTATATGTCAATGTATAAGCGTGTGTGTACACCAGCAACCGGAGCCACAATTAATAATACATTAATCCAGAGCGCATTGCAGTAATGAGTCCTAAAACCCAGAATTGAGTCAGCATTTTTGCCCTTTTTTGTCTTAAAAGTCCATGTTTTTTATGTCTGAATTAAGGTCTGTGATTAACACAAGCTTAAGAGAGGTTAATGTCTTGTTCTACGATATAAACTTTATCATTAACTACTCCCCTGGGACTAAGAAACGTTTACCTGTCTTAAAGAAGTGTCTAAATGAGACCACTAAAGGTCCTCTCTAGTCCTCCTGAGTGGTGGTGAAGTCATGTGACCATGGCGTTGTTTGTTTATAGCCCGATGTTAGCTTTTCATCACATTTCCACTTCAACAATCTTTAAGTGGTGGTCACCTATGAGGATTATCTCGCTGAACAAAGCATGTAAGTATGTTTATTTTCTGCAATAATCGAAAATATAATGGAAGAATCCCACTGACCAATGTCTCAGTGCTGCTAACTTCCTCCTGCTTGGCCTACAAACAGACATCATCCCTGCAGCACTTTTTGCTTCTCCAGGATAAAGCATGAGCTCGTTCACTCTCCGTCAGTCGGTACGAGCCAACAGTCGGACGCCAACACACACAATGGCCCTTTCTTCCACATTCCCCACCTGCCTGCTGCCTCCATACGACACAATGGGATCCATTCAGTGATCACCATTTACAGTGGTTTTACTAAAGTGTGCACTTAAGATACAGTAATGTGCGTTACAGTGACGCGCCGCTGAAAGGGAAAAAACATATGTTTAGTTTCACGCTCAGTGAATCTAATCTAATTATTGTTATCTTAACAGGGAAAAGGTGCGAAGTCAATTACAAGTGTATCATTTACTGTATATGGCATATATATATATATATATATATATATATATATATATATATACATATATATATATATATGTATATATATGTATATATATATATATGTATATATTTTTTTTTATATATATATTTGTTATATATATATATATATATAATTTATATATATATATAAATATATATATATATATATATATGTACATATATATTATATATATGTATAGATATATTTATAAATATATATATATATATTTATATAAATATATATATACATATATATATGTATATATATATATATATATACATATATATATATTTATATAGGCCTTTACACACACAAAATGGCACGTAAACACAATATTCGCCTGTGAATATAATATGTCCCTGGCTTTTATTGAAATGAGGAAGTGGATCTGGAGGAATAGAAACATCGAAGCAGAAGCGACTCACTCTCCCTGACATCGGAGTGTTGAATGTCTCTGGTGTTCATCCCAGGTGAGGTGTTAGGTTTCAATGATGTAACATCCCTGTGACCGAGCCTAAAGAGGCTGAGAACCAACACCCTGCTCAGGATCCAGCCTCCCAGAGGGGCCGAGAACCAGCTTCACCATCACACACACACACACACACACACACACACACACACGGCCATACCTGCCAAGGCCGGGTGATACAGTTGGCCAGCAGAATGTCACAGATTAAATTTTACGCACACACACACACACACACACACACACACACACACACACAGCTATTGCATTCCTTGCGAGGATGAAACCAGATGAAGAAAAATATGGAAATCCTCAGAATGGGCGCCACGGCTACCGTCACGAGGCACAAGACGAGATGGTATTACGTTTTATACCTTAAACAAAAGTGTGACGGACAAAGAAAAGCGCCGGAGGATTGTTCACGCGCCAACGTCACCGCACGGCATGCAACGGTCTGGAGAACATCGACCCTCTGCTGCTTATCTCTTCCTCTTCATTTTACTCTTGTTTACTCATTTACTCATTTAATGTTTTTTGTTTGTTTTTACTCTTTTTGGCTACAATTACTTGTGGCTATTCAAGCCCTAAAGAGCAGCCTGCGGGCCAGCCTGTACTTCAGCATTGCACATACTGGTTTACTTATAGCGTTTATTTATAGCTTTTTGCACTATCCTCCTGGATATAAACACTTAATTAATGCACACTTTATCTGTAAATTCTGTAAACTCCTTACTCCCTGTGTACATGTTCCCCCTATGTGTATTGTTGTTTGTGAGTTAAGTTTTATGTTAAATGTATAAGCTACTGGATGACCTGAATTTCCCTCGGGATTAATAAAGTATCCATCCATCTATCTATCTATCTATCCTCGTGTTTCTATTGGAGCACACAGTCGGCGGTGATCCTCTGACTCTGTATCTCTACCTTTCTTCAGTGATGTACCCTCTGTGAAATTAGTTTTCAGCCAAGTAACCAGCGCCGTGTCTGATTTATTAACCTGTAGAAAGTGGAGATGGCATAGTTCTCCAGGCTCAGTCCTTGAAGAGAAGACTTTAGGGTCATAGTGATATTTTATGTTTATTTGGAATCTATCACTGTGATAAAGATGAACTAGTTTACTGCCAAATACCATTAAAAAAAATTGAATAATAATAGATATTAATGCAAAAAATAGAGGGATCCAGTTATTTCTTGTATTTCAGTTTCTAACAATAGGCCCCACTACAATAGGCCTTACAATCACATTCCCTCATATTCAGATAAAGGAAGTCGATCACTGGATGTCAGTCTGACTTTGTCACATTTAAATATGATTTGAGAGATGTTTGGAAGTTAACTGTACAAAAGGCTAAAAAAGGGATTAGATTTATTTTTATTGTAGGAGTCCAACTATGGAACAAAAATGAAAGTGGATGTAAAAATGGTCAACTCATTTTTGGGTTTTTAAGAGGATTATTTATAACACAATTGTTGAGGGTTATAAGCGTGATTGAAATGTATTTATATGGAAGATGTATGTAAAAAAGAAATATATATATATATATATATATATATATATATATATATATATATTATGAAATGTATTATAATCAAATAAATCAGAACATTAATATAAAATAAAGAAATAATAAAGAGAAAAGTATAGATATATGTATATGTATATAAATATATATATATATATATATATATATATATATATATATATATAATTTGTATTCTCTTTATTATTTTTTTATTTTATATATGATTTATTTGATTGTAATAATTTAGGATAGGAATATATAAGCATGTTTTGCTTCTACTGATTCCTTTTCAGTCTTTCTGTTGTGTATATTATATAGAATAATGTTGTATGTTATTGCAATGATTGACTGAATAAAATACACAACAACAACAACAACAACAACAACAACAACAACACCAACACCGTTGAGCCTCTCTCCCTTCATGTGGAGGTGCTGCTCTGTAATTACACTCGTCAGGTGTATTAATTGCTCTTCCATTGCTCGGTGCTTAAGATGTGATTCATTTAAAGGTAATGACCGGGTGGCGTCACCACACACGGCGCCGCATGCCGTCTGTCACTCCGGGACGCCCAGCGAGCCGCAGCTGGAGGAACCGGTGCTCACGGCTCAATGGCAGCGGCCGTATTAAAACAACTTTTCTCAAAATACATCCTGGACTTCAGCGGGTTCAAGATTGAATGTTCGTCGTTTTCCTAAATGCCAAATTTAAATCAAAAGTTTCCTTTATATCTGAAAAGTTGTAATTTCCAATTTTTTTGGAAAGGCCCTGAAGGCTCATGGGAGAACCTCAGCGACCCTCGACCCTCAAGATCCAAGATGGCTGCTCTGCCATCCACAGACACACACACACACACAGTCACCCACACACACATATACACACAAACTCACACAGACACACACACTCTCTCTCTTTATTACACACACACTTTCTCTCTCTCTCTCTCTCTCTCTAACACACAAACACTCTCTCTTTTGAACAAATACACACTCTTTCTCTCTCTCTCTCTAACACACACACTCTCTCTCTCTCTCTTTCTAACACGCACACACTCTTTCTCTCTCTCTCTTTCTAACACACTCTCTCTCTTTCTCTCTTTCTCTCTCTAACACACACTCTTTCTCTCTCTTTCTAACACACTCTCCCTCTCTCTCCCTTTCTCTCTCTCTCTCTCTCCCCCACCATGTTGCTCTTCATTGTTGGACATGGAGACCAGGCTGTGATTCAAACCTCTGAGAAAGATGCAACTGACACGCCACACATGAAGTCTGCACAACAGCTTTACAACAGAAGGAGATTACACACACACACACAGTCACACACACACACACACACACACACACACACACAACACACACTCTTTCTCTCTTTCTCTCTCTCTCTATCTATCTATCTCTAACACACACTCTCTCTCCAACACACACACTCTCTCTCTCTCCAACACACACACACACACTCTCTCTCTCCAACATACACACAAACACTCTCTCTTTCTCTGTCTAACACTCTCTCTCTCTCTCTCTAACACACACAATCACACTTTAGTGTATTTGGATTCAGTTTCACACACACACACACACACACCGTCTTGCTTTGCTGACACAAAAACAAGACCCACTAATCTGGAAACATCCACCGCTGAAAATAGTCCTCAACAAATGAGCCAAACGTTTATATTTAGACTTTTTACTTTTCATAATATGAGGAACTTTCCATGAGAAAGCTTAAAAAAAAGTGATCCTGACTGGCTCGCTACACTTCCCACAATGCAACGCTGCTGCGGCGCCTTGGAACCCTCAGTGCCCGGGAAATGTCGACGCAGGTTTTCTAATAAAAAGAATGTGTGGTCGTCATTTTAATTCATGGCGTCTGTCATGTTTTCTACGGGCTGCGCGATGAATACATCGATTTTTACTAAGGAATCCGTAAAATGATGCTTGAAAAAAAAAAAGAAATATTGTATTTATGAAGCATGAATGAGGAAATTTATTTTCTGAGAAGACTTCAAAATAATGTCTCTTCTCAGCCTGTGGAGTTTCTTTGTGATGCAGCACTGAGCACCACCATATGACGGAGTAGACGGTGTTTACTTTATTGAAAGTTGGCATCATGTGTAGATTTTTACATGATGTGCGTTTTAGTTAAATACATATGAACAATAACAAAGAGAAAGAATAATAAAAAAAAGAAAATAATGTATAACTAGGGAGTGATATATTCTCTGTTGTACATTCATTGTTAATTTGTTAAATTAAAATCAGGTGTATGAGGTGTTATACGTATGTATCACATTTGTTCCCAATATGTCAAAAACTGTAAAGAAGAAGAAGAAGAGGAACGAGGAGAAGAACAAGAAGAGGAGGAAGAAGAAAAGAGAAAAGAAGAAGAGGAAGGAGAAGGACATGAAGAGGAGGAGAAAAGGAAGAAGAAGAATATGTAAGAGAAGAAGGAGAAGAAGAAAAGGAAGAAGGGGAAGGAGGAGGAGAAGAAGAAGAGGGTGAAGAAGAAGAAAAGGAAGAAGAAGGTATGAGGAGGAGGAGGAAGAAGAAAAAGAAGAAGAAGAAGAAGAAGAAGAAGAAGAAGAAGAAGAAGAAGAAGAAGAAGAAGAAGAAGAAGAAGAAGAAGAAGAAGAAGAAGAAGAAGAAGAAGAAGATGTAATGACTTAATAAACAAGAGGTCCAACATGAAGAGTGTTCTCTTTCGCCTCATCACTTCATCTTTAGAGAAACAAGCCGTTCATAACACTGATTTAGATTCCTGCACAAAACAGAAAATAAATAAATAAATAAGTTCTGTCGTAAACCTCTGCGATGAGACGGAGCCACGCGGCTCCGTGTGTGTCGGAAGTGTGACGCTGATAACCGGATGAGATGACCTCATCGCTCCGACCCACCTGACGGGCCGCTGCTCTCACACTCAGAGAGGTGTTGAGTTACCTGGCGGTCAGGTGTGTGTGTGTCTATGTGTTACCTATAGACCAGGTGTGTGTTACCTGTCGGCCAGGTGTGTGTGTTACCTGTCGAGATCCAGGAGCGTCTCCATGAGCCTCTTTACTGATGTAGTCCGAGCGGCAGAGTGCTCCTCACTCACTCCACTTCCCATCGGCAACGAGCTACGCGTCCCAACTGAAGAGAGGGGGGGAACGGGAAAAAAAGCCCAACTCCTCCTCCTCCTCCTCCTCTTCCTCCTCACTGGGAGCAAAGTGCAACTTCCTGGTGTGAGGCTGTTGTTAACATGTGAAAGGAGATCGCAGCGCGGCTCACAGTGGGATGTTCTCCCGTAGCGGTTATTGTGCACCTGGCTGGGCTCGGGCAGCTCGCGCCGCTTCAGACAAAGAGGAACAAACTGGTTCCACCACTCTCTCCTTTCCTTTTTTTCTAGGGCAGATCACAAGGAGAGCTGCCCGAGCGGCGGAGTGAATGAATGAAGGAGTGCACCTATCACCTACTTACACAGGTTCAAGAGCGCCGTGTAGCGACTTGCACGGTGGCTCAGATAAACACGGTGTGCGTGTGTGTGCGTGTGTGCGCGCGTGTGTGTGTGTGTGTGTGTAGCAACATAGCGTCATTAAAGTGACGTGATGATGTTGGCACAGCCTGTATGGATGTCGGTCGTGAGCTCGGGGGGTTGTGTCGTCTTATTGTCTGCACATGTATAATCCAGCAAGTGTGCAACAAGTGAAATATTTCATCAGCAATCTTCGTGCTGGGACATAACACGTGCATTAATGTGTAACTTAAAGAATTCAATTTAGTTTAAAACATTGTGTTAGTGTTTTGGGAGCTTGTGATCTTTAAGATTGTGTTGTTAGTGTTACTTGTTGCTAAATAACATTGTTTTATTCATACTAAATATAGTGTGTTTTACACAAAGGCTTGTCTTATGACATTAGAATAAACCAACAGTGGAAATTAAAATGAATGTCATATAATTGGGTCGTACTCCAGCAGAGAAATTCTTGAATATACAATGTATACAAGGTATGTCAACGCGTGTATTTATGTGTGTACACACACACACACACACACACACACACACACACACACACACACACGCACACACACTTACACGCACACAAACACACACACAAGCACACGCACGTGTATACAGTACATATGCGTGTGTATGTATGCATGCATATGTCTGTGTAGGTGTATATATGTTTAAATAAGTACTCGTACTATACTATACTATAATTAGTACTATAATTACTGCTTTGTTTAGGGTCGTATGAAAAGAAAACTGTAAATAGAAAAGAAAAAAGAAAAAAACATCATTCCCGAAATATATATTTATATGTATACACAAGTATCTATTATTATATGTATTAATAAGTTAAATACAAAGATTGATAATGAGACCAAAGTCCCATTCTTTTTCAAATAGTAAAAAAAGAAAGTTGAGAGTGAGCATGTCGTTCTTCCTCCAGCCAGTAGGTGGCACTGTCACTTAATGATCTGTCTGTTTGGTGTGTTTTCAGAGGCATCAACTTCCTACTGGTTTCCTGGATTAACATGGGACATTTCTGAACGTATCTTCATTAAACTGTAGAATATACTGCCCTTATAGTCGGACCATGCACTTCATCGGGACTGAGAGGCAAACCAACGGCCGTTAGCTTGTCCGCGCGCTTACGATGCCGCTCGCTCCCGCGAACCAGTCCCAGTTGATTCGGTCCAGTCAGAAGGACGAATATTATCAAACCTTCCTGAGGAACAACGCCAACGAAGCCTTCCAGACACTCGCTGGTGGGTTTGTTCAACTCGGAACACGCTGGGAAATCTTATTTTTAACATGTCACTTTAGCTTTAGAGCTAACGAGGTGCGCTCTGTTTTTATCTCTATTTATCTTTCCGGTGTTACGGTTTAAGAAGCGACCGTGTTAGCTGGTGACTGTCCAAGTTACAGCCAGCTGACAAGAGCAAGAGATCACATATCTGCCCTCGAGAATGCCGGTGTTTAATTTTTATACTATATATTATTATGTATATGATATTACGAAATTAAACCAACCGGAATTCACGAGGACAGCGCGACAGGAAGTCACCAGTTAACATGGTCGCAGGTTCAACCGTAAAACCGGTCAGTAACTCGCTTTTAGTGGACTTTAAACTCCAAAAATAATGTTTGAAACACTGGAACCTGGGAGTAAAGCTAATTACTAATTGCTGAACACGGTTCTGACTCTGAAAACATAATAAATGAAACGCATTTGACGTAGTAAACGTATGACTGTAATTGATTACTTCTGCGCATGCGTTGATCTTTGACACCCCAAACTCACCAATGCTCTATCTACCCATCTCTCACACTACTTTTTTTTTAAGTGTCTTTTCAAGTGAAAAGATGATCATTGTTAAAGTTTATTCCTGTAGGATCCAAAAGATGGCTGGACTGGAGGAGGGAGATAGAGCTGCTGTCGGACCTGGCGTACTATGGCCTGACCACATTCTCAGGTACTAAACATGTCATCTTACCTCTGCTTCGTGTGCGTCTGTATGAGCCGTCTTATGAAGAAGTCCTTATATTTGCGTGTAGGATACCAGACGCTGGGCGAGGAGTACGTCAACATGGTGCAGGTGGACCCCACTAAGCGGCGGGTCCCCTCCCGGGCCCGGCGGGGCCTCTTCATCCTCTACCGCGCCTACGTCCCGTACCTGGCGGACAAGGTGCTGGTGTGCCTGGAGAACGAGCTGGAATGCGGCGAGGAGAGCGGCGGCGGCGGGTGGTGGCGGCGGCGGGGGGCGGCGCCCGGGCCGCGGTGGAGCCTGGAGGCGTGGCTGAGGAGCTGGATGCGGAGGGCGGTGGCGCTGCTGTCGGAGCGCCAGAGGAAAGCGTGCGTGCCGGCCGTGTTCGCCCTGCGCCAGGGGTTGACCCTCCTGCACCGACTCCACGCCGCCATGTTCTACATCGGCGGCTCCTTCTATCACCTGTCCAAGAGGGCGGCCGGTATCAGCTATGTAAATACTATTTACATGCTTTTGTTTGACGCACGAGTGTCGTTCTGCCCGTCAACTAAATGCATCCTGTTAGTTATTTGTGTATGTTTGTATATGTGTGTGTGTGTAGCTGCGTGTGATGGGACTCGGCGGCGACCCCGACGAGAGCGTAGGGAGCAGCTTCCGCCTGCTGGGGGCGCTGTCGCTCCTCCAGCTGCTCGTCACCGTGTGCCTGCAGCTCAACGCCTTCAGGCAGAAGCAGAGAGCTCGGCAGGAGTGGAAGCTCTACAGGAACCTCAGGTACCGAGGAGCGGCCCGTCACGGCAGAACGTTGGCTCTAGAGCTCACGGTTTGATTATTCCGGGGATGATATTTATTTATTTTATTTTATTTATTTTAGTTTTCTTGACTTATGACCTCAAAAAAAGCAGTAATAATAGTACTAAGTATAGTATTTAAAAATATATACACATACATATGTATATATGTTTTATACATCTATATATATATACATGCATACATACATAAATACATAGACAGCATACCTATACATATACCTTCCTACATGTAGACGCTTACACACACACAAATTTATACAAACTATAATTTAAAAAATATATATATAATTATCATTATTAATAATAATACAAAATAAAGTAAGATGGGATTAAATAAATATCCACAAATAAAAAAATGCGTACAAATAAAGCTGACTTTTTCTAAAGGGTGGTATTTGTATCCTAGTCATGTGCCTGCAACCTGAGATATCCAAAGAAGTCTTTATTATGTTGTTTCTATTCCGGTATTCGATCTGACGGTTCATTAAACAATGAAACCCGTGAGCTGAGCTCGACCTCCGGTGTCTCTCCAGTCCTCAGCGCCCTCGCCCAGCCGGAGCCCGCGCCGCCGGCTGCATCCTCTGCCTGGAGGAGCGGAGGCACTCCACCTCCACGCCCTGCGGACACCTGTTCTGCTGGGAGTGCATCACGGAGTGGTGCAACACCAAGGTCAGGGTCGCATAACACCAAGGTCAGGGTCAGGGTCGCATAACACCAAGGTCAGGGTCGCATAACACCAAGGTCAGGGTCAGGGTCGCATAACACCAAGGTCAGGGTCGCATAACACCAAGGTCAGGGTCAGGCTCACGGCAGACACTTAACCCTCCTGTTACCTTTGGGGTCAATTTGACCTCATTCAATATTTAACTTCTCTATAAAATGATTGACATCCTTTTTTTTTTTTGCATATTTCATGACTTTTCCGAATTTATAGGGGACAACTGGGAAAACTTAAAATTCCCATGATGATATGTTTTCACTGTCCTGTACACATCATCAGTGTTCTTCGGAGTCAATTTGATCCAAGGCTGTTTTTCACTGTGTAAAACATGTAAGAAATATCATCTTTATTATTTATTTAAAGGGCTATTTAGGTCGTCAACAAACAAACATAAAGTACCTCACACTTAATGTTGGGAAACAATATTAATTCTAATAATTTTCTGGAGGTTTTAATTGCTGGGGTCAAATTGACCCCGAGGGTAAAAGATGTTAGTACATGTGAAGGTCACAGGATAAAACTGTGTATAGTAAACAGCAGGCGTCACTTCATGTCCCACGTATTGTTTATTGCATCACAGAAAGGACCTAATGTCCCCCGGCAGAAATGAAGGATAAATAATAATAAAATAGCAGCATCTGTTTATTTATTTATTTATTTATTTATTTATTTTTCTGTGATAACGCCTCTGTTTTAAATCCCGTATTTTTCTGCTTTTCTCACGTCACTCCGGTGAAGATCCATGAAGTTCACCACGATCAATCTCCTCCTCCTTAATCGTGCCATCGCGTCTTTAATCCTCCGTTCCGTCTCTCTTGAGTATCAAGGCGATGTTTACGCCGACGTTTCTCTGAGAAGGATCACGTTTCATCAGCAGCGGCAGATCGTCTCAGATGTTGCTCGTTAACTGTGTGTGTGTGTGTGGGTGTGGGTGGGTGTGTGTGTGTGTGTGTGTGTGTGTGTGTGTGTGACAGAACATGTGCTCATGATGCATATCTGTGATTTGAGCTCTGGTATTTTGACAAATAAGCCGATTCATGTCATCCCCCTGTTCCCTGACATGATATCAACCTTTTAATGAGAAATTATAGAGAATAAATAAATTAATTCTAGATGCTTACATGCATAATTGGACAATAACGCATTACAATGATGTTAAATGTAAGATGTAAAAACTGAATCATCACAATATTCACGTGTTTTTCAGGGAAGTCTGAGTCGGCCTCTCTGTGTATCACGATATCCTGACGTATGACATCATGCATTGTTCTATTGATTATTCCACTGACGATCCCCGTCCCGCAGGCCGAGTGCCCCCTGTGTCGGGAGAAGTTCCAGCCGCACCGACTGGTGTACCTGAGGAACTACAGCTAGAGCCACGGAGCCCAGGGGTCATCCAGGGGTCAACCAGAGGTCATCCAGGGGTCAACCAGAGGTCATCCAGGGGTCATCCTGCTGCAGCGCCTCCTCTCAAATGGTCTTCAGGCCATGTTTAATAAAATGTTTGATTGCATCAGTCGAATCGTGTAAATATCCCTTTTAATTAAATTAAAAACCTGTGTGTGAAACGTCCACACGTCTCTTTTCTTCTTCGTGCGGTTGTTTGAATCCTTTCCCTCGGCGGTGATAACGCTGACTCACCACTCAGGAGGTGTTTGTTGATGGAGCGACGCTCGTTACTAGTGAACTATGATTTGCTGCCTCGTTAAGGCGTCTCGGGGCCGTTGAGTGACGGTTGTCGGCGCCGCTCCCCGGTGATTTACGGCCGTGGCGGTGAACGTCGGGGCGTGGCGTCGTCTCGAAGCCGCGGCCGCCGCCTGGCAGCGCTCCGGAGGCGTGTTCTCACCGCGGGGGAGCGGAGGGGAGCGGGCCGGCGTGTTCCAACCCGGTGACTGAGGGTGGTGAGCGATGGCGGTGGACTCGTATCCGAGCAGCGAGGTCATCGCTTCAACACGCGCGTACAAAAAAAAAGAAACGTTATAACATAATGACAAATTGCTTTTGTTTTTAGGGCCTCAAAAACAAGATGAAACTCATCTGGCCCTGAAAGACTCCTAAAATTAAATGTACACACTAAGAAACCCATAAATAAACAGTGTGTGTGTGTGTCATCGGCGGTGATGATTGTGTGTGTCTGTACGTGTGTGTGTGTGTGTGTGTGGGGGGGGTTATGTAGTTTTGTGTGTGCGTGTGTAGGTTTGTGTGTATGTGTGGGTGGGTGTAGGTTTGTGTGTGTAGGTGTTTGTGTGTGTGTGTGTGTGTGTGTGTGCATATGTAGATTTGTGTGTGTGCGTGTGTAAGTTTGTGTGTGTAGGTGTCTGTGTGCATGTGTAGGTTTGTGTGTATGTGTGGGTTAGTGTAGTTGTGGGTGTAGGTTTGTGTGTGTGTGTGTGTGTGTGTGTGTGTGTGTGTGTGTGTGTGTGTGTGTGTGTGTGTGTGTGTAACAAGCTTAATGTAGCCCTTTCGGAGCAGCGAGCTCAATGCTGACCTTTGACCTTTTTTTTTCTTTTTGACTTTTTACAAGTGACTGGTATTTAAAAACATTACGATGTCGCCTATGGATCTGATTGTCCTGCATATTCCACATAATCATATTAGTTTTTTTCTTTTGAGTGTGATCACAACATCGCTTAATTGTGTGTGTGTGTGTGTGTGTGTGTGTGTGTGTGTGTGTGTGTGTGTGTGTGTGTGTGTGTGTGCGTGTGTGTGTGTGTGAGAATAGTCTAGAGCACATGAAGGCCCGTGGAGCCAGGCGTCTCTTAAAGGAGCAGCGCAGCTTAGAACTCGACTCGATCCTGACGGCTCCTCCGTCTCGGGGGTCAGACCAGCTGCCGGCACTCAGACGAAAACCGTCAATACCAACTACCAACACACTCGGGGGGGGGCATCGTCTTCCTGTCCCTGTTTACACCGCTGTCACCCCCCCCCCCCCCACCTCCCCTCCACAGAGAGCCTGGAAGCAGATGCTGCGGCGCTGATCCCCGAGCTCCATCACCTCCATTATAAAACACCGTGGTGATGGATGTGTGCTGCTCTTCCTCCTCTCTCTCTCTCTCTCTCTCTCTCTCTCTCTTTCCAGCAACTACACACAGACAAATAATGGTTCTTTAATGGTTCTTTAAAAGGCTTTGTGGTTCTACAAAACCATCACCTACTGAAGAACCTTTTTTCACACCAATAATTAATTAATAAATACCTGTGGACTAAAGGAATACTTGCTTGTTACCTTGAATTCTTAAAGAAAACTTTTCTGCGCTACACGTGACGAGTAATTTATAATATAATGATGGCAAATGGTAAATGAACTGTACTTGTATGATGCTTTATAGCCTACAACCACTCATTAATAATCATTTTAATTACATATACATGTGTATATTCATATGAACACATGTCTTCTCTGACTTGCTATTCCTGTTATCGTATAAATATAATTCAGTTATCTAACATCAAAGAGTTCATGTCACCACAAAAGAGGATAGTGGGTGCTCTCCCCGTTCGGTAATGTGTTAGTGGTCCTGGAGCGCCCTCTGCTGGACAGTGGTATGAACTGCAACGAGGTGTTTCTAGTGTAATAATAATACTTTAATAATACTGTTGTATTTCTTTTGATTGTAGACCACTTTGAGAACTGATTCCATAGTGAGATATATGTTTACTTGGTGTTTGAAAAATATATTAGTCAACTTCGTTTGATGAATTTTTATTAATACAATTAGTAAATAGAATTGCAATATAGTGTCTCAGGCCTTCACTACAGTACACAGTTAAACTGGACTGGTCTGGCATCTAGAGAAGGAGAGGAACTGCAAGAAAAAACATTGATTCACTTTGTGCAATATTAAACATTTATATGTATTCTGCCAGTGTATCTATAGCATTACTGTAGATTCTCACTGTTTTTGTAATGTTTTACTGTTAACTTCACTTGTTTATATTTCATATATTTACAATGTTTCTTGTGTGCTGTAATCCTGTAAATGTCCCCAATAAAGTAATATCTGATCTTATTTTATCGAGAGCACCATTCAGCACCATGGACAACGCCTCCGCTTTGAGACCTGTCAATCACAACGAAGCCCCGCCCCTAAAGCATATAACTGCTCTATGGTCTATTAAATAAACATTTAAGTCAACCCCTGCTGACCATTCGAAATAATGCAAGTCTAAGACAGTTTATTTAATAGCTTTATACTTTTGAGGAGTCTTATTATAATTATAACTATTTTATGTGTATTATTATTATTGTATTTATGTGTGCTTCTGTTGTCTGACATTTAAAAGAGATTAGAAGAAGAGAAAGAACAGTGCACTAGCTTTGAGTTATTTCCAACATTATTGCACAATGACCTCTGTCCCCTGCGCGCGCCCGTGAGAACAACACTGTTATCTACTTCTTCTTCTACTACTACTTTTTTATGCCACACGTGCACATTCCAGCTAGTGACATTTCCTCCAGTGGCGCGCGTGCAGAAAACTGCATCGCGGACCACTTCTACTTCCTTTTCGTGCCCGCCGCGCCGCCGCGGGTCATATGACCTACGGCTCGTCGGGAGCGCGCCTCTGCCGGACGCTCCGGCTCGTCGGGAGCGCGCTGCAGGCTGGTCACTGTGAGTCTGCACCTGGACCCGAAGGTAAGGGACGCGGAGCGCTTCACACCGCGGAGGAGAAACAACACACCGTGTGGTCGGCGGAGGGACTAGTTTATTTCTTTTTCCGCGAGAATAACAAGTTATTGGTCGAATAATAGTTGTAACTAAATATGTCAAGCTAGAGGAAATAAAATGACGGTGTGTTCAAACATATTTTATACATATACAATAGTGTAGCTGCGTGTCGGTAAAGGGGAAAAGACTTTATTCATCTTCAGGTTCGTGCTTTTAAAGTGTTTACAGGCTTTATTATTGTACTTGGCGTGTTTCCGTTGCTGCAGTACAGCGCCTGTCTCTTTAAGGGACACTTGAACGCATCATGACTGTTTCTTTATGGGGGGAACACTGGAGGTTTCTTTCTCGTGATCCCTCACCTCATCAGCCGACAGGGCACGCGCACAAAGATGAGCCAATTAAGATTCATATAGAGCGCTGCATGGTGGGATGCATTTTTATAGGCTAACCATGCAGGTCATAAAACCTGCGTACTGACCACCAGGGGGCTCCTCTGGTTGTATAGAAGTCTCTCTAGTGACTCTACTTCTCTCTTGATGTATTCCCTCAGTAAACATTGTAAACATGAGTTTATGTCTCAGTCTCTAGTTTCAAGTCTTCTTCTATACAGCATGATATCATCATTAAGTACATGATGGTCATTTAGAGTCACAAGGACCATAAAGCAGGGACGCTTTAGGGGCGGGGCTTACTGTGATTGACAGGTCGCTGTCGTTTCTTAGCAGCGTAAAAAATGCTATGTTGGGGCCACTGTAAGTAAAAGCGCAAAATGATTACGGATAAGTGGGAAAGGGGTAATATTCACAGGAAGAAAAAAAGAATCTGTGATTTAAGTTGCAAACGCGGGTAATTTTGGCGAAACGTGAACATAACCGGCAGCAAACCACTAATGCTAGGCTATAAAGGAACTACAACAAGGTCACATGGCTTTATATGTTAAGCAAAACATTTTTTTTTACCTATGGCCTATGGGAGCTGGATTAACTTATATTATAAAAGTAATTTTTGGACCCAGAAATACACATTACAGGAAGATAGTCATCCATTAGCAATGCAGATACAGCACTTAAAGATCGGATTGTTTTTCTTCGGTCAAAGTAAGTCATATTTCTCGAAATGTAATCGAAATTTCCATTAGTTTAATGCATTAATATAGATGTTTGGTCATTCAGAACATATAGTGTTTGAGTTCTGTTGCATGTACAAACAGCTCTATCTCGATTAGTCAGTAACACCAGGCACTTAGTCACAATTATGTTTAATAATTATATATTTGATAACCCCGACTTATTTTAGACACCGGAGGGATAAGGCTCGCAGAATTAGTAACTTCTTTTAAATCACTTCTTAAAACCCAGCTTTTAAGTGATGTCGTCCTTTTACGCAGTTATTTTGTCCCCTAATTTAGTTTGTAAAAGTTCTATATGAATAAAGTTATTATTACTATATTATTTTTATTACTTAAATCAATTTTGTTGTGCTTAATAATACCCCAAAATTAAGCAGACGACTTGCTTCAAAGTCTCAATCCGTGTTCGGTACGATACCATTTCTTTTATTAACGCAAACTATTCGTGTTTGAAGGATGTCCGCGGTGAAGCTGGAGGCGTGGCGGGAGCGGATCCGTAAAGAACTGGACGACACGGTGGACTTCTGGCTTAAATATTCTCATGACACGACACACGGGTACACTGATCCCAAAAGTGACACCTGGCATATCGCCTGTGTGTGTGTGTGTGTGTGTGTGTGTGTGTGTGTCCTTGTAATGACCTTGGACGTCTCCTCGGTGTTTCAGAGGCTTCTTCACTTGCATCGGGAGGGACGGGAAGGTTTACGATGAGCTGAAGTACGTCTGGCTGCAGGGCCGACAGGTGAGACGTCGAAGACGCGGGAACGTCTGAACACCTGATGTCACGAGGTTGATGTGTGTTTCTTCTCAGGTGTGGATGTACTGCCGCCTGTACCGAACCATGGAGCGCTTCCACAAGCCGGAAATCCTGGAAGCTGCAAAAGCCGGTAAAGCTCGTCGCAGCTACCGAAGGGTTCAGTCTTCGGTTTCTTTACATGCTTATTCAAAGGCCGCCTTGGAGGGCTTTTTTCGTGGCCCCCCAAGTAGTATGGAGGACTTAAAATGTCTTAAATATGTATAAATAAATAAATGCATGAATAAATATAGGAATAAATAAATAAATGTGTAAATAGATAAATACAAGAATAAATAAATAAATGCTTAAATAAATGTATACATAAATATAGGAATAAATAAATAAGTTAAGAAATACGTGTGGAGACATAAATAGAGACATAAATAAATTAAGAAATACAGAAATGTAGAAATGTATTTATTTAAAGATGTCCTGTTTAAGTATAACTTATATGTATTCATTCCTGTATTTATTTATGTATACCTTTATTTAAGCATTTATTTATTTATTTATTCCTGTATTTATTCATTTATTCATACATTTATTTAAGCATTTATTTGTTCATGTATTTATTTATTTATATAAAGACATTTTAAGTCCTCCATATAGTAGCACCCAAGAAATGTATAATCACTCCAGCGTGTCCTGGCTCTCAAGAAACTGCTGAGCATCGCTTTTTCTAAATCTCAGGTGATATTTTCCAATATATTATTTAATAGTTGTTGTTAAATGTGTTAATCGAAGACTATGTGCATTTAAAATGAAGCTAAAATTATACACAAATTAGACCCTAAAAGTCTGAAAGTTCACATTAACTTTATTTTAATGTTACCTCATAGTCCTCAGGTAAACGTGTGAAACAGCGCGAAGCTTCGTTGTAGACTTAAGTGATTGATGACAGTCACGCGTACGTGTGTTTGCTCTGTTAATCGTCACTACGGCACGGTAAAGTGCACAACATGCTGGAAACCTTGGAGCGGCAAAAATCTTTACGACCACAGTTCGTGATCATTGACGTTCAAATCAATCAAAGGGGCAGCTTGTGAAAGAACAGCAAACATTGATCCTCTTCATATCATCCCAATTCCACCTGACCGCTGTTCTCCAGCACAGACGTGGCAGCGTTGCAGCTCTTAAAGGGGACATGACGTGAAAAGCTCTCAAATTGTGAAGTATGACATCATTGTTTTAGCAATGAGGCTGCCTGTTTTAGAAAACATGTGAATGAATAAGTCCTTCAAATGCACCTCCCCCTTTCTATGTCACATGCTCATTAGAATACCAAATAAATCCATTATTACGACGCAGACAGCATGACAATTGGAGAAAACTGGGCTTTTTTTTCGGGGGTTTGACTTAAACTTTAAGTCATGATTTTAACTTCATGTCATACCCCCGAAAAAAAGCCAAGTTGGCTCCAATTTGTACATGCTGTCTGTCTAAATGTAGCCTATTAGCGCCTGTCTCTTTAAGACTTAAAGGCAAAGTAGATGCATCCCCTTAATTGAATAAGTAGTGAATTTGTATTAATTTCCCAAGTTTTAGTTTTTAGTTTAGTATTAATGCCTGTCCCTTGAACACTTAAAGAGACAGGCGCTAATACGGAGGATAGAGACATATTAGCGCCTGTCTCTTTAAGCCTTAAAGAGACAGGCGATAATACGTAGGGTAGAGATGCATTAGTCCCTGTCTCTTTAAGACTTAAAGAGACAGGCGCTAATACAGAGGGTAAATTTAGACAGACATTTAGACAGACAGTATGTACAAAACAATAGGGTTTACTTTCACATGAAAGTATTTAAATTGTTCTAGTAAAAAAAAAACACACAGTTAAGAACCTAAATAATGAACAGGATAAGTCCCCTTTAAATATCCTTTAGCCATCAGATCGATCTATTCACCTGTGGGGTCCACTGTTCATGAATCATAAGCTAACGCCTCATTGGTCCGTTCTTTTGGTAGGAGGAGCTTTCCTCAGGAAGTTTGCTCGCGTCCCCGATGGTGTCTCCGGTGGCGGCCCGTGGAAGTGCGCCTTCTGCTTGACGCGAGATGGCAAAGCCGTGAAGGTCCAGAGGAGCGTGTTCAGCGAGTGTTTCTACATCATGGCCGTGGACGAGCTGAGCAGGGCCACTGGAGACGAGGACATGCTGGTAGGAAGAATAACACGGAACCTTCCGGTCCGTCACAAGGTTCCTCCACGAGGAACCAACCACGTGTTGTGACGTTCTCCGAGCACACGTTATGCTGACTGCGCACAAACAGAAACAGGCTGAGTTCAAATGTTTCTTCTTCTTTTTGATCTGGATCTGGGTTTCTCCAAATATGTCCTAAATATAGTTTGGCTCAGTTGTAACTGCCGACATCATCAGAGCCAGAACACCTAAGTCCCAGTTGTCGTTATCTCTGGATATTAAAGTCAAATACATCGCTATGTTTTCATTCTAGTCTTCACATATGGTTAGTTTAGTTTTTGATCATATTTTCTCCGATAATACAAATAAACATTACAGATTCTGAAAGAGTTAGATAGTTAGTTACTAAGTTAGTTAGTTAATTAGTTTTCCCCTTTGTTAGTTTGGTAGTTAGTTTGTTAATAAGTTAGTTAGTTATCTAGATTGTTTGTTAGTTGGTTAGTTAGTTGGTTAATTTGTTTGTTAGGTTGTTCTTTAGTTAGTTTGTTAGTTTGTTAGTTAGTTAGTTAGTTAGTTTGTTTGTTTGTTCGTTTGTTATGTTGTTTGTTTATTAGTTTGTTATGTTGTTAGTTTATTAGTTTGTTAGTTAGTTTGTTAGTTAGTTAGTTTGTACGTTAGTTAGTTGGTTGGTTAGTTAGTTTGTTCGTTGGTTAGCTGGTTAGTTAGTTTGAACCCGTCTCATCCCTTCCCCCCCCCCCCCTGCCCTGTCTCTCAGCTGGAGGCGGAGCAGATGATGCAGCAGGTGATCTTCTGGGTTCGGGAGGACCCGTCGGGTCTGGGCCGGCCGGCGCTCCCCGGCGACGCCCCCCCCCCCAGCGGCATGGCGGTGCCCATGATGCTGCTGTGTCTGGTGCAGCAGCTGACCGAGGGCCGGGGGCAGGAGGTCGCTCAGAAGTACCGGGAGCTGGCCGACTGGTGCGTGCAGCAGATCCTCCGACATGCCCAGGTACGGACACAGAAAGACACGCATGACAACGACTCCACAGAGCGGCACGTTTTAAAAATCTAATACGCTAATACTTTTCTCCTTCACTCGCAACTTGTTCCAGAGAGCCGGCACAGCTATCCTAGAGAATGTGTCACTGGAGGGGGCGGAGCTACCCGGTTGCCAGGGCCGACTGCAAAACCCAGGTAAACACTGAGGCAGCCAGGCGATCGCGAGGACAGTGAGTGCAGCGAAGGGGGGGGGGGGGGGGTCCGGTCCTTTGTTGCCGACCTCAACATTTTCCAACGCACCTCCCCCCTCCCCCCTCCCCCCTGTCATCTGGCTCCAGGCCACGCCCTGGAAGCGGGCTGGTTCCTGCTCCAGGTCAGCGGCGAGCGGCAGGACGAGGAGCTCCGGCGGGTCGCCGTGGACAAGTTCGTGGAGCTTCCTTTTCGGGGCGGCTGGGACGAAGAGCACGGCGGCCTCTTCTACTTCCTGGATGTGGACGGCCACTGCCCGACTCAGGTGGAGCTTCGATATCCAACCCGTCGTTTGCATAACGTTTTATAAAAGCATATGCGTGAAATAAAGCCGTCTGCTGGTGTGTGAGAGCAGCTGGAGTGGAGCATGAAGCTGTGGTGGCCGCACTGCGAGGCGCTCGTCGCCTTCCTCATGGCCTACAGCCACACCGGGAGGCCGGAGCTGCTGCAGAGATTCTCTCAGGTGTACGAGTACACCTTCAGCCACGTGAGTTGAAGAAAGTGCGACGCGTTTGATGGCTTTTGTCGTACAACATGAATTCAAAATATAGCACGAGAAGCAGCGTATCTGAAGTTGTGTAACGTCGTGGTTTAAGACACTTATTATCGTGAGCCGCTTGTGATGTGACGCAAATGACGTAACATTGAAAATCACGTGCTTCATTTGAATGACTTTTTGAAGGTTGAATGTTTCGTGAACTTATAGAACATGTGAATGTGTATACTTCAGTGTTCACCGTGTACTTTACATATGGTACTCGTGCCTCATTCTGTGCAGTTTCCCGACGCTGAGGGCGGAGAGTGGTTCGGCTATCTGACTCAAGAGGGGAAAGTGGCCCTGGACTTCAAGGGAGGCCCCTTTAAAGGTGAGCACACCATCGAGACTCTAAGAGGCTTCATACTGTACACCTGGAAAGACGTTGATGGGGGGGGGGGACACTGTAATTCCCCATTTTGTACAGCCCAATATCACAAATTACTTTACAATTTGTACACCTATGACATCCCTGACCTTTAACCTTTCACATCGGATCAGGAAAAACTCCCAAAAATATAGGAAAAAAAGTGAAGAAACCTTCAGGAGAGCAAAAGAGGAGGATCCCTCTCCAGGATGGACAGAATAATAGATGTCATGTGACCAGAATGAAGCATTACAAAAGTTACATAAACACATTCGATGAGTATTGGACCGCGATCCGCTTCCCCACCGTCAGGCTTCCTGCTCAGTGAGATAATCGGGATCCTCTCCTCTTCCTCAGGCTTCTTCCACGTGCCTCGCTGCCTCTACATGTGCGAGCGGATGCTGGATGATCTCCTGGCCAACGCCGACTGAGCGCTCCGACCACGAAGGGGTTCAACGTCTGTTTTGCTGAATCGAACCACAATGATCAGTCGTGTAAAGAACATTGCACTCATTTTTAAATAATTTCAGATACTCCTGCCGTCTTGTGTGTTTTTTTTTACAAGTTTGTTGTTGTAACTTTTGCTTCACGTCATTTTTGTGAGATGCTCGGTGTCTAAATAATGAGTGGGTGGCGATCCAGGGCGCTTTAAACCTCTTCTCGGTGTTAACCAGTGAGCCACTGTTCAGGGTTCGTACGGTCATGTTAAACCTGGAAGAGTCTTGGAATTTTAAAATAGTTATTTCCAGGCCTAGAATTATTTCCAAAATATTACGAAAAGTCATGGAAATGTGTAATATTCATATGTTTATTTACGCAGTTTGATTAAAAGAATAAGCATTTATATAAATGTATACATTTTATTCAAACTATTATCTCATTGGGTCATTTTAAGTTATGTAATTGTATATACAACAAGATTTCACAAAATGTTTGGTCATGGAAATCTGGTTTAAAGTCCTGGACACCCATTGGTCCCCATGGGTTTGAACCCTGGCTGTTCCTCCCTGTCATATATTCTAAAACACAAAGTGTGTCTCTTTAGCTCAGCGGGGTCCTCTAGTGGGGCACAGTGGTATTACAGGTGTTGCAGAAAGACCTTTATATAACAAAAATACGAAGTACACAGACATAAAACGTAGTCATTAAGGAATACATGACGGAACGCCTGTTCTTCAGTGTCGCCGATTCTTGGCATTTGCCAAACGCGATTTTAACGCTGTCATAACAAGATACTAAGCTCAACATTCAGCATGAATTGAAAATAGCCGTATCTAGCGTGCAACCCTGTTTGAAAAAGATTTGTAGTTGAAATCCGGCTCATTGCAGCTACTAATACTGATAGAACATGATGATCATGCACATCTGCACTCTTTTTTTTTTGCACATTGCATGTTATTGTTGTTTTGTAAAGATAGGTAGTGTAAAACTATTGCCAAATATTTGAACTTGTTTTGTTTAGTTTTTCACAAGTTGCATGCGATTGTTATCTTGAAAAGATATCCATTACAAAACAGGTTAATTGCAGCCTCATTTTTTGGGACAAATATGAATGCTTTCTTGCACATATATAACATATATAAATATGGGTTACTTGCTATATTTTTTTATTCTATTATTTTAAGTACAGATGGAGGAGTCACAACAACTTAGTATAATACAAATTCAGAAGCAGTTAAACGCTCCACTGAGTCCACCAGCTACCTCCACCGATGTCTTCTGTTTGTTTTAGACCTGGATGTGTACAGTGTAGTCACATTTGTTTCCACTGGAAACAGCTGCTGTTGGAAAAGAGACTGTTGAGTGAAGGATTTGTACGTGTTTATATATGTATGTATGTGTATACTAAATATATATATATGTATATATATATATATATATATATATATATATATATATATATATATATATATGTCTGTGTGTGTTAATATTGAGATTGATATAGATGAACACATGCCAATCATAGATCAAAACAATGGTACATTTAGCTGAATCATAAAGGCTCGAAAGAGCCGACTCTTTTTGAGATCCGGCTCGCTGAAAAGAGCCGGAACTGCTTCACTAAAGCGGAAGCTGCACCGTGTTGAAAGAAGGGAACGTTCACAAGCCACCAATGTTTAATGGCAACACAGAAGCACGCGCTAATATTTAGCGTAAATAAATGCACATTGGATATTGGAAAGAATATAATGAAACTATTTTTTAACCTAAACCGATTGTTGTGTTGAGGGAGAACACTATTTGGCAAATTAAGATCACAGCGAAACAGAAAATCAAGCTGCTGCATTGAACACAACCCATGTAACAAACCGGAAGCCTAATGTAACGGATACGGAAACTACGGAAAGCGAGAAGTGAGACGCTAAATGTTAAACGCAAATAAAACCTTGGTTTATATAGGATAAAACGTCGACTTTACGTTGTCGAGAAGACGAACTAAACCCGTGTGTTTTAAGGAGTGATGTCCAACGTAACGAGCGGTTATTTTGACGTTAATACGACGTACTAACCGTCATTCTACGGGTCTTTTGTGTACACAGCTGACAGACGTTACGTTAGCATATTCTGCCTCGAGATTAGCCGAAACTGCCGTTTTACGTCAACTGACTGACGGGGAAACTACAAGTGGAGTTTCAACCGTCATGTACCCCGCGATGGCGGAAAAGAATCCGGATCATAGGTAACCGTTGGATTTCTACGAAAGTTGACTAGGTTTAATGGCAAAATGTCGGCGCGTGATTTCCATTAAATTGCATTAACATAACCGTGGATTGGTAGAACTTTAGCGACATCCACATCCCCCCGTTAGTGATTAATGCAAGATGTTGAGTTGAAAGTCAGGTTTCTTTATCACAAAGGTGGCACACTTTTTAACCCGGGTTACATGGCGTTACTATAGCGATCTAGCAGGTTAAAATATTTTTTAAACCCGGGTTACATGGCGTTACTATAGCGATCTAGCAGGTTAAAATATTTTTTTGGTGGAATTAATATCTAGCTTCAGGCTTAATGTATCTCTAACCTCTCTCTGGTATTTCAGCCTTTTTATCATAGGTGCTTGGGAGGTTGCACACCTGCATTTAATACGTTGTGGTCATTTAGCATTAAAAGCCTCGTTGACTAAACTAAATGCAGTCAAAACCAAGACATTTCATTTCCATAAGTGTTATATGGTTGTGTGTGTGTATATATATATATATATATATATATATATATATATATATATATATATATATATATATATATATATATATATATATGACCCAGAAACTGTCAGTTTTTTCCAATTGAAAACACACTTTTCTTTATTTAATTAATCGAATGGGCGACTGTGGGTCAGTGTGTAGCAGGTCTGCAGGTAGCAGGTCTGTCTTTCAATCACGGGGTTGGAGGTTTGATCCCCGCCCTAGTCGATGTGTCCTTGAGCGAGACACTTAACCCTGAGTTGCTCCCTGTAGCTGTGTCTACGGTGTATGAATGTAACAGGGTTGTAAGTCGCTTTGGATAAAAGCGTCAGCTAAATGACATGTAATAATAATAATAATAGAAAATATAGTCAAGACATTGGCAAGATAATAAATAATTTTGTTTTTGTTGAAATATTGATTTTGTTTTTTAAGCTCAAAGGAAGGCCAGTGTTATGGCTTCTCTCACCAGCATAACTGTTTTCAGCTGTGCTAACATAAATGAACTGTTTTCAAATGTGCTAACATAAAAATATATATATGAATACAAATCTGGTAGTAAAATGATTAACTTCTCCATATTTACTATAAGCTGAGGTTTGAACGGGGGCCCTGCTCACTCCTGAGCCACAGTATTAATATTATTATTATTATTATTATTATTATTATTATTATTATTATTATATCAACCAATCACATCTCAACTGCAGCATCTTAAAGATCTGGACCTGTATGTTTGGAGAAGCTGCCTTGTTGACGTTGGACGCATCAAATCGATCTCTTTGGACAAAAGCATCTGTAAAATGAATTCTCGTAGATTGTTTACCATTTTAATCTGTACTGTTCTTACCTGACATGTTGTTGTTTTGTCTTTTTAAAGTGGGACCGGTGTCTTCTACCAGGCGATACCTGCAGTCGGCGCCGATGGGAGAAACATCATGAAACTGATTCCTGTGAAAATGATCAACGGAGACTTTTTCAATACTCATATAAGCCGGTTGAACACCATCATCACGCCACCGAAAGCTTTAGCTGTCAATAATAATGCCTCCGGACCGGTTGCCGTGGGGCAAAAAGCGTCTTCGAACCCTCCTCCAACTGAGCAAATTGTCCGGAGGCAGGTTCCCCTCATGAATGCCACCACTTATCAAGTCGGTTCAGATCTTGGTTATTCCCTCAACAAGAATCCACTCCAGCACCTACAACAGAGTGTGAATTTATTAGCAATTGTGCCTCCGATGGCACCTGTAACAAAGAGTGGAAACCCAGAGAGACCTACAGTGACAGTGCAATCTCCAGTTCCCCCCAGAATACAGTGCTTTCAGATTCCCCCTCAGGCAAACGTCCGAACAGTCCCAACATCCGATCTATTGGCAGTGAACAAGAAACAGACTTTTACTCCGTCGGCCAAGTTGCTTTGCAGGACATCAAAGGTGACGGCACGTGGACTTCCATCAAAAGGATCAGAACCACATTTTAATTTGATCCCGAGTGTTCCACAAAGGCCCAACAGCCCCATAAAGTGGTCCATTGAGGAGGAAGACAACTTGGCGGTTCCAGCCGAGTCGATTGATTCTTCGGTTACATCGGATATCCTTCAACTTCTCTCGCGTAGAGAACACACCGGGCCGCCCCGCGTGATCATTAGAAAACCTGGTCTGGCTCCCAAGCCGACACCTCCCTCCGGCGCTTCGGAGCGTCTTCGAGACGCGACCGAGAGAGAAAACACCGGGAAGCTCTGTGAGGTCATTATTAAATCCGTTACCGGGTCCGGTCAGGGCACGAGTGGCGAAAAAACAGGCAACCCCACGCTCATGTGGAACGGGAACCAACCGCAACAGCAACAGAATGTACGTGTCATGGCCCTAGTACCTCTGACGACAACGCCTGTAGCAAACGGTGGAAAGTCCGGAAGACCTCCAAGCGATCTCCAAGTGAGAGCGAACTCTCAAGCGAGAGGTCTTCAGATTCTCCCTGGTGCACAAGTCCGAACGGTCCAAGCATCTCATCCACCTCCGGGTATCAAGAAACAGACTTTCCCTCCCACAGTCAACTCCTCACCAAGTTCTGGCTTACCAAGTTCTGACTTACGAAGGTCTGTCTTACCAAGTTCTGGCATACCAAGTTCTGGCATACCAAGTTCTGGCTTACCAAGTTCTGGCTTACCCAGTTCTGGCTTACGAAGGTCTGTCTTACCAAGTTCTGGCATACCCAGTTCTGGCTTACCAAGTTCTGGCATACGAAGGTCTGTCTTACCAAGTTCTGGCATACCCAGTTCTGGCTTACCCAGTTCTGGTTTACCCAGTTCTGGCTTACCCAGTGCGGTCAATGTGTCGCCTATCGCAAGTGTCAAGCGAGGTGTCGCTCCCCAAGGTGATTCGACCGTCGGCATGCTCAAGTTACTTCACAACACGTATACCTCGTATAGACTTCCATTAAATGGATCGGAACCGCATTTAAAGTTAGTTCCAAATGTTCCTCAAAGGCCCGACAGCCCCATAAAGTGGTCGGTTGAGGACGACGGCGCGACGGCGCCTCCCCCCGATGCCATCGACTCTTCTGTTTCTTTAGAGATCCTTCGAGTCGCCTGCGTGAGGGAAAACGGCGAGAAGCACCGCGACGTCTTAAGGAACTCGGCGTCCGGGTCGATCCGGGAAAAGGGTGGGCAACCAGGAGAGGAAAACCCCTCGGTCATGTGGAACGGGAAGCTTTTTGTGTTCTCCAAAAATTGCAGCCCGCCAGATGAAACTGGGAAAAGCGACGCAACTCGAGCGGTTGCGGCTTCAACGCCGCAACAGCTCGAGTTGGTCCCGCCCCCGAGAAAGAAGAACCTCAGCCTCCTCGACCCGAACCGGTCGTACAAGGTGATCGACCTCTGCGACGACGACGCCCCGGACGACTCGTCTCAACGGGCGGACGAAGACACCGTCATATTTGTGTCGTATACTCCGCCCGTGCCCGAAGCTCAGGATTCGAGGCCGAAGACGCGGACGGAGGAAGCGGGCGCCGGCGCCGCGAGCGAAGTGCCGGAACACGAGAGTCCGGATGAGACGCTCGGCGCCATCGAAGGAGGACGACTTGGCCAGAACGTACCGGTCAACGCGGTCGAGGGTCCTACGCGTGTCGTCGTTCCGGAAGTGGTGACCGTGCCTGACGATGATGATGACGATGATGATGGTGGTGGTGGTGATGGTGGTGGTGGTCGCTCCGCCATTAACGGCCAACAGAACACCTCCACCCAACAGATGGAGGGCATGGAAGTTGACTCCAGCAGCGACGGGATATGCTTTGGACTACTGGAGCACACCTACAACGTGGAGGTGAGCGCTGGCGCTTCATTACGTGACGTCCGGACGATTTAACTGCATTGATAAACGTTTATTTAGTGTCGGCACAAATGTTGAAGACGCCATGTTTCCATTCAATTATGAATTTTAAGCCATTTTTTAAAAAGAATTGTAAAGTAAGCGCGTTTCCATTAACGGTTAAAAAAATGAATAATTATAACTCTGCTACAGCGCAGTTTGGTCAGAAGTTGGCGAACATATTTTTTTATATTTTTAATCACATTTTTAAATGGCTATTTCCGGGCCTGGAAAAGTTTGGAAAAAGACGTGGAAATTTGTTAGTTAAATAATTAATATGCTTTTAAAAGAAAGACGCTCAACATATAAGCTTCCATACGCTCTCATATATTACAAGTTAACTGAAAAGACATACATGTTTTATTCTTTTAATCTAAACTATTGTCTCTCATTCATTTGTGTAATTTAAGGTTATAAACTGTTTGCTTTGGAATTCTCATTGTAAGTTAAATACAACTTTTTCTCACTTTTTCATGAATTCACTGAGATTTCACAAAATGTTTGGTCATGGAAATTTAGATAAAAGTCCTGCCCACCCATTGGTCAACGCGTGGATGAACTCTGTCACTTGTGTGGCTGTAACTTCGTAGTGTTGTTTGTATTTTAAAGAGGTTTTATTTTGTTTTCCCGTGCAGAGAGCTATGACCAGTCCGACGTCTTCCCCGGCGCCAGAGTCCCGTCAGCTCTCCGATGGCGCGCTCAGACGGATGTTTGGGATAACGGCCAACGTGAGGATCGACCTGCGGAGGACGGCCGCGCCCTCGGCCGGGTCGCCCCCCGCAGAGCCTCCGCAGAGCGAGCGCGTCGAGGCGGCGGCGGATCATCGGGAAACATCGAGCGGATTTAAGGACGGAGAACTTTTTACCCGGCCAGAAACCGAACGCTGCGACGAGCCCGTCGACGCCAAGAGGGCGAAGGTGCAAACTCAACAGGAACCGTCCCAAGACTCCGCCCCCTCTCAAAGTCTTACCGAGTGTTCACATTTCGACGTGAACGCGACCCCTTCTTCGTGCGGCGGCGTGGAAGCGGTTTCCGCGGCGGGCTACGGCGAGCCCATCGACGAGGACTTCGTCAGCGCCGAGGAGGAAGACTTCCCCGGCCGCCGTCGGACGTGCGAGAAGCTCAACGTCAACACGGGGCGAGCGGGAAGGAAGAGGAAGCGCCCGACGTGCCCGTGCTGCGTGCCGGGCGCTCCGGATCCCGCGGCGCCGAAACCCGCCGAACAGCCGGAGAAGCCGGAGGGGCCGACGGAGCGGACGGGCAAGAAAGGGGGAAGGGCGAAGGCCTCGGGTAAAGACGCCAAGGCGGCCGGGAGCGCCGGGAGCGCCGGAAGCGCCGGCAGTCCGGCGGCCAAGAGCAAAAATGGATGTAAGACGGCCGAGGATCCGCCCGCCGCCGCCGCCGCCGCCGCCGTTGTTCCCGCGGCGCCGTCTGCGAACTCTGACGAACTCCAGCTACACGAGCAGATCTCGAAGCTCAAGGAGCTGCTGCAGCAGAAGGAAGCGGCTCTGAAGATGATGAGGACCGGCAGAGCCGAGGCGAGCCCGCCCGCCCCCCCCGCCCCCTGAACACTTCCGTGACTCGTGTACATTTAGTGACGGTCGACACTGTGTGGATTTAGATGTTTTCAATTTTTTATCCTTTGTGAAAATGTGACATTTTTGTTCGAGTGTAATATTTATGGATTCTAATACAATATTTATAGGGACTAGTATGAATATCATTTTGATTTCAGAGAAGTGTATGAAGAAAAGAGTTCAGATTTAAAGAATATACATTTTAAAAAGTGCGATAAAAGAAACTATACTAAAGTCACAATTTCAAGACAACAGCAGTATTTAGTGAGTCATATTATTCAACTTTGGATGTCTAGTTTGTTTCATAATTCAAGGTATGGTTCTTCAACTGAAAATAAAGAGAACATATCATTTAATTTAGTTTTGGGGATTATAAATATATAATTTCTTTTAATATTTATATATAAATAGTATATATAATAGTATACATCTGTATATTATATATACGTGTGTGTGACACCAGATCAGACGCGCTCATTGCATGGGCTCTACCTCCAGTTGTTGTGGAGCCACAGGCCCCGATGTTTAAAAAAATGCACATCACCTTGTTTTTCTACAGATATATTACTTTTTACATTCTCAGTTAAACAAATTCACTTCAAAACGGCACTAAGTTATTTAAATATGTTCTCTTGTATGTTTGCAATTTGATTCCTACTGCCATCTTGTTCATACTGTATATACATATACTTTGTTTTTACAATGTTAAGTGCCTTGAGTACCTTGTAAAGCTCTTTCTAAAATGTATTTGTACACGATGGGATTAAAACTGACTCGACATCACAAGAACACGTGTGCTCGCTGACAATTTTAGCAATTTAACATTTAAATTTAAATGAAATACTGAAATTGAAGTTGAAGTGTAAAACGTTAAGATGTCAAGTTAAAGTAATACATTTACATTATGTAGTTCCTTTTGTAACGGAGCTGAACATGTTATGTAAGCAATGAAATCTGGTTCAGTAAATTGTGTTTTGAGCTGTGGGATTGAGACCCGAGAGTGTTTGAAGCGTAAGGAAAACTCATTGGGTTTTGTGGAAGCATCTTTACTTTACATTCAAACCTCCTGCTTCACATCATGATGGGGAACATTGGACATAACCTGGACCAGGTGATAATCCGTGATAATCGTGACACATTACATTTTGTGGGAGAGGATTAGGATTATCAAAAGTTATGAGGCTAATCACTAATTAATAGTGAATAGAGTCCAGGCTCAATTCTGCATTTGCTGTTCCACATACCTTCAAGCAGACGCTTCAATCAGTAGAGAGCTGATGATATAATACATTCAACTATTGCACAAGAATAATACAATTATTTTATTAAAATAAATAATTGTATTGTAATAGAATAAATGAAATTATACCACAATAATGTATATAATTATTGCATTTGAATAATATAATTATTGTTGCTAGAATAACAAAAAAAAATTCGTAAATACATATAATTACTAGAAAACATCATTCTAAAAAGTATTTTGAGCAATCATGATATTTTAAAAGCTAAAACAAGATAATGTTGATGATTGTTGTTTTATCATTTATATATATATATATATATATATATATATATATATATATATATATATATATATATATATCGTTTATCCACACAAATAGTGTTTGTACGTATATCTGTATATATACAACGCACGCACACAACCGGAAGCAATGCGATTGATCTGCCAGGCTTCTGTTTTTCAGAATAAAAGAATAGTTAAATTGGTCTAGTCTATCTGAAGGACAGGTATGTCATTTAGTATTCGATAGGAATATCTACGATGTGATCACACTGATCCCCAGTACAACCACACTGTCCAATGTTTTATTTAGACGATATAATTATCAGCGACGGCATGATAACATATAATTCAGGTTTTAATTCAGGGATTAATCATTAACAATTAAAGAAGTAATGAACAATTGTTTTGTAGTCCTTGTGTGCCACTATTGTACAACATGATGAATTGTAAAGTCGTGATTGTTTGTATTTGTTTCCAATGTTATTACTACGGGTCTGTGTGGTGAAAGAAGACCTAAAGGACGTACTGCTTCTGCGCGTGTGTGCGCGCTATGCCGTTTATAGTGACTTATAGTGAGTTTTTATTCTGGAGGGTGTGAAACCGGAAGTCCTGGGTTTTTTTTTAAGTGAAAGTGAAAATGCAGCAAAACACTGAAGCTGGATACGTTTAAAGTCCATCAAGGTAGGGCCACCGATATCTCAGGTAGACCAAAGCGAGTGTGTCAAAGCCATTTAAACCCGAAACAGCACTTCCGGTTCTGCTCATCATTCTGCCCGGTGCCGGTAACGTTTTGGCCGGTTCTTGGTCACCGGAACGCGAAGGCCAACGCAGAAAGTCTTCACTTACATGACTAGTCAAGCCATTAATTCCCTCACTGACAAGACGGCGGACATAATAATAATACCCCGCTGTGTCATTGTCTTACAAATATGTTTTTTATTCAGAGTCTGCGAAGAGCTAATAGCGGTGCTAGTAACCGCTAGCCTCTGCTATCTGAGGGATGCATTTCAAAGTAAAAGTTGTGATCAATATCCTGTCTGCTTTATTTTGTGTTCTTTAAAAATAATATAGTATTTATATTGTATAGTATTCAACAAAGATCCCCAAAAATGATAAAAAAAATCTCATCCCAATCTACTAAGAATTTGAATCTTCCTGATCTCAGAAGAATTAAGAAACGTTTTTTTTTTTTAAATGTATGATAATGCACACCAGAAACATCTTCACATCGAAACTGGGAATAAATAGTGTCAATGGGTCAACTAAAACTGCTTATCAATTATTTAAACTGTCTAGTAAAGAATAATTTTAACGAATAAAATCAAGAACTGTTAAAGTTTTGCACCAAAATGTAGTAAAATACATGTATGTATAACTCTAAATGTATCTATAGCTCTAAATGTAACTCTTAATGTGTCCACAGAGCATGGACCTCCTTGGAAAACTTGAGATCTACATCCCAGTGGAAGCTGAGGTGAAAAGCATCCCTCTGTGGAGTTTACCCAAGTCGGTGCTCGGCCGAATGGGCC
This sequence comes from Liparis tanakae, assembly GCA_036178185.1. Taxonomy (NCBI): domain Eukaryota; kingdom Metazoa; phylum Chordata; class Actinopteri; order Perciformes; family Liparidae; genus Liparis; species Liparis tanakae. Next base: position 22,291,315 of record CM070097.1, read on the forward strand.
TCCCCGCGTCCGTCCGCAAGGCCTCCGGGAAGCTGGCGGACTCTCCGGAAGGCGTATGGATTTGTCCGGCGGTCATACGAAGGAAAGGCCAGAAGCTGGCGCCCCACGCCGGAGACGACGCCGTGGAGAACCTGTCCTCGCTGATGGGCAGAGAGTTCCGGGCCAATCCGGGTCCCGTCCAAATGAACTTCGTCTCGGCCAACCACGCGGTGTACAAGGTGCTCAAGGATATCACGTCGGGCAAAAAGGGCGCCGCGCCCCACGCCTCCCCGCTACCCCGGGGCTCTGCACCGCGGATGTACAAAGACGCCGTCATCCTCTACAACGGGCGCATCTACCTGTCCATTAGGAATCCCAATCGCAGCCGGACTCGACCGGAGGCGGGCGAACCGCAGCCGGCTGCGCAGTCGTCCGTTCCTTCGACATCGGCCGCACCATCCAAAAGCCTCAAGAAGGTGATGATCTTAGCATTTTTTCGTCTGTGTGACTTTTAATCGATCATCAATACGCCATTACATTACATTACATGTCATTTAGCAGACACTTTTATCCAAAGTGACTTACTATAAGTGCATTTCAACCTAGAGTATGAACTAAGAACAACAAGAATACAGAAAGTAACATTTCCTCAACATAGTCAAACTACAAAAGTAACATAATAAGATATATTTAAGAGCCACTGAAGTGCAAATCTGTGTTTTAATCCAGATATAGTCGGAAAAGGTGCGTTTTCAGTTTCGATGAAAACATCGAATTGTTATTAGATAACAATTGTGCACCGTCTGTCTGTGCCCGTCTGTCTGTCCTCCCGCAGCGCCGCTCCCCCCCGGCGCCTCTTGAACCTGCAGAACCACAGAGGAAGAAATCTCATGTCGCTCTGCCCCAGACCTCAAAGCAGCCGAAGGACCGTCTCCCCAAACCAGGACATCCCTCCACCACCGACCAGGTAGGCGTCTTAATAATGACAGAGTCATTTTTACCTTCGCATTAAAAATGCAGAAGGTAATATTTTGGCCGGCGTGTATTTATTTGTGAATATGTCCGTCCGTTTGTCCGTTTGTCCGTTATTCGTCTAAATCAGAAAAAACTGAGCCGATTCTTATGAAACTTGGTGGGATGATTGGTCATGACCCAATGAACAATCGATTAGTTTTTGGGAGTGATTGGGTCAAAGGTCAAGGTCAAGGTCACGAAAAGGTGAAAAACGTAAATTTGCGATATCTCGGTTAATTGGAATCCGATTTGCTTGAAACTAGTGCCGAATTGTTCATAATTCAATCTTGTGATATGCGAAGGTATGCGCTCTACCGAGTGCCCATTCTAGTTGTTCATGTTTTTGAGAACTTTAGGTAATACAGTTTACAAAAAAATGCTTTAACGAAGAATAGGATTCAGCAATAAGTGAGACTTATAAAATGTATTTATAAAAAGGTGTGCCTTATCTGATGTTCAGTAGAGGACGGATCGTTGGTACGTACGGTGAATGGATGATGTCATGGCAGGAGCAGCATACCTCGGGACTAGTAGAGAGGGGTGACGTGTCCAGGCAGGTCTCACTCCTTCCTCCGGGTAGCGGGGGGAGAATTTATGCGTATGCTTAAGTTTTCCAGTTTTCATTGCAATGTAAGCAGTTAAAGTCCAGTGAAAAATAATGTACATTTCAGAGTTATACAAAAAGGTATTTTTCAGTAATGGGTAAACAACTTTCAGCTGTTGATACTAACTATTCCGACAAGTGGGTCGACCTTTGTTGATTACTTAAAAACCCTACGTCTATATCAAAGCAGGGTTGGAACACCAACTTACTACACCCGCTTCAGCATGTGGACAGTATTGTACTGCAGGAAGTCGTATATATTGCTCTTATAATTGAAAGAAAAAGGCAATTAACAAATGAAGACAGACGGACCCTCAAAAGTTTAGCTTTTTCCATTAAGAGAAATTGAGGTGTTCTTAAACTTTTCACTGGTAGTGAATATATATAAATATATATATATATATTTATAAATGTATATATATATTTTTTTTTTAAATAAATATATATATATATATATTTATATATATAAATGTATATAATATACATATATATGTATATTTATATATGTATTTATATATATATATTTATACTTAATATATATATATAATAAATATATATATATTTTTTTATAAATAAATATATAAATATATTTATATCTAAATATATTTATATATATATATATATATATATATATATATATATATATATATATTTTATACATGCATGTATATTTATTGATATCAAAATATATATATATTTATATATATAAATGTATATAATATACATATATATGTATATTTATATATGTATTTATATATATATATTTATACATAATATATATATAATAAATATATATATATTTTTTTTTTTATAAATAAATATATAAATATATTTATATCTAAATATATTTATATATATATATATATATATATATATATTTTTTTTTTTTATACATGCATATATATTTATTGATATCAAAATATATATATATATATATATATATATTTATACATAAATATATATATATATATACATATATTTTCCCATGTAACTCTTCAGAATCTTCTGCTGTCAGCTGTGTTTTTTGGTACCGTTGCTCTGCTTGTCGTCCCCGCGATGTGACACTACTCCGTCCGTCCTGCAGGAGCTGCTGAACGACAGCAGGCCCAAGGAGAAGCGCAGCGCGCCCAGGGCGCCGCTCGGGGAGCACAAGAAGGTCACCGCGCACAAGGGCAGCGACGTGTCCTCGACCACGACCGCGCACAAAGCGGACGTCCGTCGCCAGAGGGAGGCAGACGGAGAGCAGGCCGCGGAGGACGGAGGAGAGGCGGCCGGGTGGTTCCGGCCTCTGGGGGAGCAGGAGATTGAGGAAGAAGAGGAGGAGGTGGAGGCGGAGGAGGAGGCCGACGGCGGCGGCGGCGGTGATGGCGGCGGGGGTGAGTGCCGCGACCCCAACGACAGCGGCAGCCCGAGCTGGACGCCTCAGGGAGCCCCCCGGGCCTCCGCCTCCATACAGGAGTTTGAGTTCCGGCAGCTGGCGGGCGAGGAGATGATCGCTCGCCAGAAGGCCAAACTGGAGATGCTCATGATGGCGGACCACTAGTCGCCACGAGCGGCGTCGTAAAAAAAACTCAGGGTTCGGATCGGAGTCGAGGATCGGTCAGCACAAGGCGTTATTTTTTCTTCTGCCCCCGATATTAATTGCCGATCATCGCCGATCCATTTTTTGATGGCAGCTGGTCGACGACGATCCAGACGATTTGTTTTCGGTCCTAAAAAAAATATTTTCCAGCGCACTCGAGTAAATCCTATAGGAAATGTTTACTTCCTTTTTTAAAATCCTGATAATATATGCTAACAAATATTGTCATTAGTAGTTTTAACGCTGTATTAGTGTAAACTGATTATTATTTATCTGCTAATATCTATTTATGTTGTGAAAACGTCCATTACAAACTACTGTGTTTATTGGAGTCTGACACTTGAACGCATCTTAACGTGACGACGTAAACGCGACGTCACGTGACCAGAGTCTCACGGCTCACACGACGTCCGGATCTCACATCGCTCTGAATGTCGAGGGATAACTTTCCATCCTCCAGTCATCCCTTCTTTTCTAAACTAGTATTCACACTTCCTTGACATTGGCTGCGGAGGACGCATGCTGTTGTTCTCTGACCCCTGACCTTTGCCCACGGACCAAACGCCTCTTCCTCCCAATCCGAGGTGTTCCCGTCGCTAGTTCTGAACATTGGTCCCGTCCCCTTTACCAAAGACTCCGCCCGAACCTCGTCTTCCTGTGATTTCTGTCGTGCGGATTCCCGGCGGTACGACCTGGAGCTGCGTTTGTCGCTTATTTGTACGTTGTGAAGACATTGAAAGCTGCCTCTTGACGGTCTGATTTTGTTTTCGGTCTGATTATGTTTTCGGAGTGTTAGATTAAATACTACACCATGGGGTTGGTCACTGCGCTCGTTTTCTGTGAGTTTCATACATTTTCCTGAAAGAGAAGACGTCCTCAGTGGAAGGTTCTCTGAGCACCACGCGTGTCATTTCCTGAGTCCTTGTGAGTTCCGTCGCTTTCCATCGAAGTGCAAAAGAAGTGGTTCATAAAAGACGTAATTTGTTTGACTGTTTGTTTCCAGAAGTTACGGTATTTACAGGAACGAGTCTTAAAACGAGGCCTGAGACCCAGGAACGAGGAACCAGGCCTGAAACATCCTCAAACCGTTCTTAAACGTCCTAAAACCCCAAAACGAGTCTTAAAATGTCCTGAAACCCAGGAATAAGTAACGAGTCCTGAAACTCAGAAACAAGCTTAAACATCCTGAAACACAGGAACCAGTCCTGAAACGTCCTGAAACACAGGAACCAGTCCTGAAACATCCTGAAACCCAGGAACCAGTCCTGAAACATCCTGAAACACAGGAACCAGTCCTGAAACATCCTGAAACACAGGAACCAGTCCTGAAACATCCTGAAACACAGGAACCAGTCCTGAAACGTCCTGAAACACAGGAACCAGTCCTGAAACGTCCTGAAACACAAGAACCAGTCCTGAAACGTCCTGAAACACAAGAACCAGTCCTGAAACGTCCTGAAACCCAGGAACCAGTCCTGAAACATCCTGAAACACAAGAACCAGTCCTGAAACGTCCTGAAACACAAGAACCAGTCCTGAAACGTCCTGAAACACAAGAACCAGTCCTGAAACGTCCTGAAACACAGGAACCAGTCCTGAAACATCCTGAAACACAAGAACCAGTCCTGAAACATCCTGAAACACAGGAACCAGTCCTGAAACGTCCTGAAACAAAAGAACGAGTTTTAAACGTCCTGAAACCCAGAAATTGGTTACGAGTCCTGAGACCCAGGAACCAGTCCTGAAACGTCCTGAAACCCAGGAACTATTCACGAGTCCTGAGACCCAGGATGGACTCGGCTCGGTTCTCTCGGGTTCTTCTGGTTGCATGTGTGGAACACAGATCTGACAAGATGTAAAGGTTTTGTTTTGCAACACAGAATAAAAAAAACATCTACAGAGACAAAATAAAATAAATAAAAAACAGATGAACTTTTTATTTTAGGGGGTACACACAGGAAAATAAGGGTTCATAAATGGTTCTTTTAAAGGCTTTGTGGTTCTAAGAAGAACCATCACCTGCTGAAGAACCATTTTTTGTTTGATGCACCTTTTATAGGTTCTTTGAGGTACTCTTGAAGGAAATGGTTCTTTAAAGAACCCTTGTGTGAAAGGTTCTTTGTGGAACCAGAAATGGTGCCTTAAAGAACCATGTATTGAAGGTTCGTTGAGACACCTTTATAGGTTCTTTGAAGAACTCTTGAAGGGAATGGTTCTTTAAAGAACCCTGCTGTGAAAGGTTCTGTGGAACCAGAAATGGTGCCTTAAAGAACCATTTTTTGAAGGTTCTTTGAGACACCTTTATAGGTTCTTTGAAGAACTCTTGAAGGGAATGGTTCTTTAAAGAACCCTGCTGTGAAAGGTTCTGTGGAACCAGAAATGGTGCCTTAAAGAACCATTTTTTGAAGGTTCTTTGAGACACCTTTATAGGTTCTTTGAAGAACTCTTGAAGGAAATGGTTCTTTAAAGAACACTGGTGTGAAAGGTTCTTTGTGGAACCAGAAATGGTGCCTTAAAGAACCATGTATTGAAGGTTCGTTGAGACACCTTTATAGGTTCTTTGAAGAACTCTTGAAGGGAATGGTTCTTTAAAGAACCCTGCTGTGAAAGGTTCTGTGGAACCAGAAATGGTGCCTTAAAGAACCATTTTTTGAAGGTTCTTTGAGACACCTTTATAGGTTCTTTGAAGAACTCTTTAAGGGAATGGTTCTTTAAAGAACCCTAGTTTGAAAGGTTCTATGTGGAACCAGATAATGTCTTTCATATATATTCTCGTCATTATCTACCCGACACCTTCCTCATCCTCAGTGTTTTGGTACATTTTGTAAAGGAAGAAAAGAAAGATGTTTAATTAAATCTTAAGTAAAGACGTACAGATAAAACACCAGAGTATTCTTCACAGGTCGTACCACCGTGTCATTTGCATGTAGCTTCATCATTTAAAAAATAAATGTTATTACCTCATTGAAACGTCTCCCACAGGGTTTACTGAAGGAGCTTTCTTATTCTCAAGTTGGCTCCAGACAGTTTTTTCTAAAGGATATCGTGTCTGTGACGAAGATGAAGATCCTCTCACACGCTGGATAGGAACACAGCGGAACAGAGACAGCGTGTTTAAATCCTCTGATAGGACTTCCAGATGAGATTTGAGCGCATGGGGAGGAGACCGCCCTGCCCCCCCCGAGCCGCCGCGCTATAAGAACACAGGTCTGGCCGGGAGACGTGCAGACAGACGGGATGCACTCCTCACGCCCCCCCGCCGTGCTGAAGGTAAGACCAGGATTCTCCTGCAGACACGAGCAGCAGCTGGTTGTCGAGCCGAAGTCCAGCTGTCACTGCGGGTTCTGATGAGGGAGACAATGGAAGGCAGACGAAGAGACAATGGAATGTTTTTGGGGATATTAAAGTTGCCGACACGGGTGAAAAAGTCCTTGGGTTCAAACAGGCTGAGAATTTCCCTTTTTGGTTGTTTTTTTACGAATCATTTTAAATTTTAAGTGAAATAATCTCATCACAGAAGAAGAAGAATTTAAAAACGATTTATTTGTAAAAAGGAAACCTGCTTCAATTAATTATTGAAACTGAAATAAATGAAAGTTTTATTTGGATTGTGAGCTGACTGTCACAGAGCAAGATTTCAGCTTTTTGGATCCTGCTCATGGACTTTAGTCACAGACTGAATGAATTCAGAGGGCTGACTCGCCGATGCCGATGGGAACTTTCTAGGATTGATATTTTGTAAATATAATTTCTGTGTTGAACAAAATCGAGTCTTCTGGAGGTCTGATGCTTCGCTCCAGAGCTTTTACCTCACTTCACTGTCCTCCTCAAGGGATGGAGGCGTGTACCCCTGTTCCTAAAACTAGTCTATAATAGTGGACTGTTTATAATCCTGTAACCTCGTAGGTCTGGGTCTAAAAAACTACAAAGAGAGTTGTTAGTTTTCATCTCCATCATCCTCTCAAACAATACCAGAGAATGCATTCATAGTCCACCTTTCATCTGAGAGTCTACTCAAAATCCCCTAAAGTTACGGTTGACCATCGGGTTACGACAAAGTGTCGAAACGCGGTTTTCAAAGCCCAAAATTCAAGGAATATCCTTTAATCCAATCTGTCATTAGTCCCGTTTTAAGATGTATCAATAAGGTTTATTCTATCAATGTAATCTGTTATCAAAGATAACTGTTCATTTGATTTCAGTTATCACGTGTTGTTTATGCGTCAAACGACACAAAGGAGTATTGTCGATGTCGCCAGACCCCCTCGTGCGTGGTTTGACGATGAGCTCGGACAGGAAACATCTGGATGTGATGAAGATGAAGATGATGATGATGGGCTCCGGCATGTTCAAAGCTTCTCCCTCTCCTCTCCAGGTGGTGTGTGTTCGGATGTGTGTGTTCTACGCCGCCGTGTGTCTGGCCGGCTGGCCGCCGTCCTCCGAGGCGGCGCGACTCCGCTGCGGCTCGGACCTCCTGGACGACATCAGATTTGTGTGCGGGGACCGTGGGATCTACATAGGTAGGTCCACATCCACCTGCTCCACCTGCTCCACCTGCTTCACCCTGCAAGCCTTCACATGTACTCAGATCATGTTTTGCAGGATAGGATTTGGATTTTCTCATATTTCTTCAAACGCGCGATCAGGGTTCGTACCGTCATGGAAAACCTGGAAAAGTCATGGAATTTTAAAATGGTCATTTCCAGGCCTGGAAAAGTTATGGAAAAAAACTCAAATCATAAAAGTTTTGGAAAAGTCAAGGAAATTTGTTATAATCACATGTTCATTTACGCCGGGTTTGAGATAACTAATATGTTTTTTTAAAGAAAGACGCTCAAAATGTAAGCCGGCGTACACTCTCGATACGCAACATTTTCAAAAATGTTAATGTTTATACCGAAATTTCAGTTTGGTCATGGAAATTTGGTTTAAAGTCATGGAAATCCATTGGTCAACATGTGTAAGAACCCTGCTTGATGTCATCTTCCATTAATCGCACATCTGCATTACGACCCAATAAGTAGCTCTTATGTACGTTTTACAGAAAATAACAAGTATAAATTGCTAGATTCTGTCTTGTTATGACATAAATGCACATGACATATAGTGTCTGTTATTAATGAAGATAGAAAAAGATAATAGCAACAAGTGCTATCAAGGTTATCCCACCCTGTGTGGTAGCGCTTACAGCAGAGGGCCATGGCCATCATGCAGAGCAGTGACTAAGCGAGCTATCAGCTCCTCCACAGTAGCTCATGTTTTGACATAAAGACCAGCCACAACAATGCTCATCTGGACCCGACTGCTGTTACGCAATTTAATATCTCGTGATTTTGTCTTTCTATCCGGAGCCACGTGTGATTACGCCGTTTTATCCAACGTCGCTTCGTCATTAGATCCGAACGCGCGGCGTGTAGATAGAACCTGAGCGGACCGGTTCCTGCATCGTTTCATTTCATATAAAAGGTTGTTATTGTTGTCGTATTATTGTTATGGACCTGGACACACACCGTTTTACTCACATGACCCTTCACTTGATTACCTTTGCCCTGTTCTGACCGAGGCCACCACACACACACCCTCGCACTATCCACCCAAATGGCAGCGTCCCCACCAGAACGCGGCGCCTCGGTGCGCGATAGCTTTGTTGTTCAAACATCTCGGCGTTATCTGGAGAGCAGCGGAGCGGCTTTGGCAGTAGTAACGGAGGAGAAGGTGTGGAGGGGCAACGAAGACCATCCCCTTCCTTCTCACTCAATATCTCACACGTTCCCAACGCTTCGAGAGCTGAATGCTAACGCGCGCATGCTAACGCGCGAATGCTAACGCGCGAATGCTAACGAGCGAATGCTAACGAGCGAATGCTAGCACGTTCATTTCGTCTGTTTGGGTGTTCCACATATCAGATTTGACATATAATTGCTGTATAATCATGATGTGTAGCTTTAATTATATAATAATACTATATATAAATAACACTATTACAAAAAAAGCGACTCATTTTGCACTAATTCACATAGATACATAAATCTTTAACAGAGGGAGCTCAAGTAGCCAAACGAACACATTTGGCGATCGGTCGATTATTGGAAAGATTAGATCAATCAGATTCAACTGTGTGAATCCTTTGGTATATTCGTTAAATTTTTAGAATTAAACCAAAATGAGATCAAAAGTAGATCGCTGGAGATCCTGACAAACTCAACACTTTACTCAGCACTTTACTTTGTTTCCCCCCTGTATATTTAGTATTTAGTTTTTAGTATTTAGTATTTTTTGTGTTTTATAATAATTTTTATTGATGCTCTGACTTTTTAAATTTCCCCACTGTGAGACGTATAAAGGTATAACGGTATATATCATAAAATGGTGTTGGTTCGTGAGCCCTCTCAATCGTCCAGTGTGTACACATTGAAGGGCGTAAGGCCGTCAGGCTAGCGTGCTTAACTTAAACACGTTAATTCATCAGCTTCTACCACGTGTAAAAGACCCCCACATACATTTAAGTTTGCCCGTTTTTCTTTTTCTTCAAGTTAAGAAGTGAAGACAAGATTCCTATTGATTTTACTCACTCTCCTTTTGCAGGTAGAGGTACGTGGTCTGGATACGGCGCTCGGCCGAGGGGGAAGGGCATAGTGGAAAAGTGCTGCCGGGCGGGCGGCTGTGAACTTCAGCTTCTGGAGATGTACTGCGCCAAACCCAAGAGCCAGCGGCGGCAGACGACCGCCGCCCCGACCACAACCACGGCGCCGCGTACCGCCACGCAGCTGGACACGGTACGACCTCTACCGAGCTCGGCTCAGGTGTCATCACCTGGACTAGGGTCACGTGATGACATGAACTTTTGGGGGGAGTAGGATCCCTGTTTCTTTGGTGTCAGACGGCAACCTCCGGTTCTGAAAAGGGAAAACAGTTTATACATTGGTTTTAGTAGAATGTTAATACACACTACCGTTCAAAGGTTTGGGATGACTTAGAAATGTCCTTATTTTTCATATCACTGTTTTATTCAATGAAGATAACACTAAATGAATCATAAATACTCTCTCTACATAGTGGTAAATAACTATTCTCTGGTGTTTAGTGAAGTCTCTCCAGATGTGTATCGAGGCCCATCTCCAGTGTTCTAGTGGTACATTGTGTTATCGCCTTAGAAGACTAGCAGAGGGGTAGAAAACCCTTGAAAATCCTTTTTATGTGAGCGCAGCTGAAAACAGTTATGATGGTGAGAGAAGCTATAAAACTGGCCTTCATTTGAGCCACAAGAAGAACAACATTAATATTTCAAATAAAAATCATTATTTATAACCTTGACAATGTCTTGACTAGATGTTCTATTAATTTTGCAAATAATTTGATAAATAAAAGTGTGAACACAAAATGGTCTGGTTGACCCCAAACTTTTGAATAGTTGTATAAAATAAAAAAAATCATAATGGTGACTTCAATAGCTAAAGCAAAACCAACAAGTGAAGCCTAATACAGTCAGTGTCTGTGCCGAATACTATCCCCCCCCCCCCCCCCCCACACACACACACACACACAGGGCCACGTTTACCTGCTACAGCCCAGCAGCTCGTCCTTGAATCAACTCCTCATTCTTATCTTTTGTCTCGCAGACTCAGCAGTTACAGCCGGTGTTTCTGAAGGGGCTCTCGGAGCACCTGGGAGCGCCCGGCGGTCCGAAGAGGGAAGGGAACAGAAAGAAAACACAGGCTTCCCCTCGACGGAAAAGCAAAGTCCCATCGTCTCGCCGGAGGATTAAAACAAAGACCACGACCGGCAGGGCTCCTTCGACCTCCGGGAGTCGTCCTCTTCGGAGAATGATGACCGTTAAATCGTGACCTTTGACCTTGTAAAAAGAACCATCGATATTTATCGTGGATTTGGACACAACTACTTTGAAAGACTGGTTCTGCCTGTTGTGATATACATTCTCTACCAAGTAGGGATCACAAACCGGTTTGGAGGGAAACTGAAGTCCGGACTCCATCTCAGGCGAGCTGATGTTACGCTAACCTGGAACTCAATGGAACGTCTCACTGAGTCCTTCTTACGTCTGTCTTTCTGGACCAAAGGGACAATACATGGTGAATGGACCTGTACTTATATAGCGCTTTCTACTCTTCCGACCACTCAAAGCGGGACAGTATTCACCCATTCACACACTAATGGGAGGGGCTACCATGCAAGGTATCACCTGCCCACGGGACTAATTAACATTCACACAACATAGGCACTGTGTATATATATATATATATATATATATATATATATATATATATATATAATAATAATTATTATTATTATTATATATAACAATAATATTATTATAATTATTTTATATATATAATGATATTATTATAATTATAATTATATATATATATAATATTATTATTATTATATATAATATATATAAAATAATAATAATTATTATATATAACAATAATATTATTATAATTATTTTATATATAATGATATTATTATTATTATTATATATATATATATATATATAATATTATTATTATTATATATAATATAATATATATATATATACTTAATTGCTCCTGTAGCTGTGCCTATGGTGTGTGAATGTTAATTATTATATATATATATATATATATATATATATATATATATATTGCTATCGGTAGGTATAAGTTAGTACGGTGAGGGAGAGAAGTCTGCTCTACTGGACTGGACTTTTGAGGACCGTGTGAGGTTTTGCTACAAGGTTCTTCTCCTTGTGTTTCCACTGTATTTAAACCATTTATTGTTATTCTAATGATTTGGTTTATGAGGCTTGTCGTGATGAACGTGTCAGCAAACAGTCAGTTTTGAAGTTGAATGCATTAGGACTGGTGTTTATGTCCTCTTCACAAACACAGCTCCTCCACTATGTTCATCAGCCACATCCAATGGTAATGTCGCTACTTAAATATGCTTATTGTCTGCGCTATTTCTCACAGAGAGCTAAACATGACACTTTTTCAACACACTGGCGTATATTTATGATGTATGGCATATATGTGACACATATATGTGTTTTCTTGTGCACAGCATCTGTTAACATGCAATGTAATACTTATTATAGCACTTTTGACTGAATTACAGTAACGTGTGTTTTGTAGCCCGATATCAGAATGTGTGAGTTATCATTGAATGGGCCTGATCAGTCGTTCTGATCTTTACTCGTCCATGTCAAAATGCATGGGGTTTATTATATGTGTATGCAACCGTTATTTATTTCACTATGACAACACGATATTATAATAAATATTACAACTCAATTCTTTGTGATGTTCCTTCATGACTTGATTTAAGTGCGAAAAATATAAAAAACAGGTCACGCCGTTTCGGACGCCGCTCGCACGCACAGTTTGGGATTTTTATACAATTTCATAACCACGCAACAACAAATGGCTGAAATCATTTTACTTTGACATGACTGAAGTTATCATCTCTTACCAAGAGCTTTCCAAGAGCCTCTATAGCCACCCATGCCCTCTCAGTGTAGCCGTCCGATAGCACACACGGCTACACTTATACCCAAAACTAATTGTTCCTCTTTTCTGTAGTGCTCTTTATCAAATGTGTTATTGTTTTGGTGTGACAGGCTAAACATACTGTAACTCCACAAGCTTTGTTGTCAGCAGTTTAATGCAGGAACTATGTTCTCTCCATCCAACACCCACCGACCGCATCACCGCGCAGAAGCTAACTCTGAGCTAACTCTAAACTAGCGAAGGTCGGCCATTGATGTTTACATCTGATGCTGTGTCCCTAATTCACACACGCTTCCTCTTGCACAGTCATGGATATGTGTAGTTGGACATGGATTAATGTAGGAACTATTTACTCTCCATCCAAAACCCACCGACTGTATCACCACATAGAAGCTAGCTCTGAGCTAGCTCTGAGCTAGCTAAGGTCGGACATCTTGTGCTGTTTCTCTAGGAGACGCACGCTTCCTCCTGCGCAGTCGTGGATATGTGGAGTTGGACAGAGAGAATTTAGTTCCGACATGAAACGCAACTAATTCTCTGGTTTTATCTTGAGTAACCGGATATCAGGATTTCTGTAAAGACACATGGTTGTTGAGCGTTGAGCTAGTTGAGTATCATCATATCAACAAACACTAGGAACTCTCACCAAAACAATACAGATTCACTAGAATCAGCACTACAGGTACCCCGGGGCGCATCACTGCAGCCCACTGCTCCTTAACAACTAAGGATGGGTTAAATGCAGAGAATACATGTCATATATGTATATAACTATATGTAATATGACAATAAAAGTATTTAATTTCATTCAGGTACAGGACAAATTCTTTTTTGATGTTGGTGTGAACTCTCTCTTTAATAAGCATCGGTTGTGATGAGTCCATCCAACACAGTCTCAGTTTTCATTGAGGGTAAAGGAGTATTAGCACTAGAGGAAGTCGTGGCTTGTATCTGTGACCAGGTGCATTATCTACCTTTCTTCACTGATGCAACACCGCCTATACTAAAAGGGATATGAAAGGTATGGAATACTCAATGTAACTTAATTTCTCTGGGTATGAATCCAGATCCCACTTTTTAAAAAAGGGTTTCATAAGATGTGGAGCACTTCTATTGCCGCTCAGCATGGCAACGCTGACAATCCCCTCAGCGTCTTTGTATCCAAATGGCTCAAGGAGATATGCTGCACTCGCTTTGTTCTCTCTACGCGGCGCAGAAACTTTGAGAGGGTACCTGAGTTCAGGGACGCTGCTGTCTACCGGGAGCGGTTCACTGGTATTCCAAGCTTGGAGTGTGACAGCAATGTCAATCAGCTGGATAAAGCATTCCCGGAGCTGTGACTTAGGACAGGATATTGGTTGGATTCTGGATGGGTAGTGCCGGCACGGCTTGTTTTTCAGTCCGTACCATGAAAAGGCCACAGATGGTGAGTAATATCTGCTTTTTTTAACAAAACACAGTGCAGAGCAGGTGAAGAAAAGCACACCGCCTGTCACTGTATACGTCATTTTGGAAAAACACCGGAAGGCCCGTCCATGCTTCTCCTGCCTGAGGCTTCAACCACATTTACATTTCAAAACATTGTTTTAAGACTAATAACTCCATCCACACAAAAAAAACGATCTAAAAATGAATATCACATGACCATTCACCTACACTGGGCGCACGCAGGGTGCTAATGTACATGGGAAGTCTGAGAGGTCACGTCGGGTCGCTAAGACCCAATCAGGTAGTAAATGTCGGCGTCTGGGTTCTCGTTTTCAAACGTTTCCGTTTTTCTGTCCGTCCACCTACACAACGCACCCCGGATGTTCTGGAACAGATTTTTTAAAAACTTCTTGCAGCATGGCAGCCTTCTCTTAGTCCTTCTATTACTGATAAAACAGTAACGACATTATTGTAACAAGTTACCAAGTAATTTGACATTGAGAAAGAGGAAGTGCATCGATAATCCATAAAAGAAAGCTACATTTCAAACTCTTCTGGGATGAACAAAAGCGCTTCGTTGATAATGTGTTGAACGGTTCAGGAATACGTTGTCCCCCTTTGACCCTCACTCACACCTCTGGGGATAACCTGCTTTGAACTTGACAGGCTCTTTGAAAAGGCTTCTCAGGCAAGAAGGTGCCTTTTGTCTCCAAAACATAGTAACAGCTGTTCACCGTTGTCGCGATAAGGCCGCAGGGGAGAGCGTTCTCCTTGTGGCTGCCTGCGTCACGGCCAGATAGGGATATTTACTCCCATCCCTTCCCATGCGGAGCTGTTCTAATAAAGCCCCCACTCACATCTGATTCTCATGGCCACGAGTGGGCTGTCAGCAGCCCAAAAGGGTGAATGTTGGACTGGTAACATTTTAAAAAAAGATGATATATTGTAACAATCCTAACAGATTTGGTATGAAGGAATACGGTGGCCCTTTTTGATTTTCTGTTCCAATTTCTTTTTTCTTTTTCTTCCGACGGAGCTCAACAAAAATGTACAAATATACTTTTCATGCAGAATTCATAGCTGTATTCATTGTGATCGCTGCTGTAACATCCCATACGTCATGCAGTGTGACCCCTGAGCAAGTCTGTTATCATACAGGAGGACATGCACATCAATTAAAGACGTTGTCCTGCACACCTGTAATGGGATAATAAGCCCGATACTCTAACAAGAAATAAATGTGATTTCAAAAGGAAACTTAAGGCATCAATAATCAGAAAGGAAATTATAGTGGATTAGGTTATTATTTTAGGAATTTAAGGTATTTTGGTATTATTATTTTACTTTTAATGTAAATGTTGTTTTCTAAGTCTACGTGTTTTTGTGATAATTGATCATGCTGTACTGCATTTTATGTATTTTTATTGTATTGTAATGTTCTTTTGCCTGGGCCCCAAGAAGAATAGTCTCCACTACGGTGTAGACTAATGGGGATCCTTAATAAACTAAACTAAACTAAACTAAACCACACGCCATTTGTGGGCGTGAGATGTGTTCAGGTCCAGAACTCATACAGATGACTTATATTAAAAAATCACGAGTGCTTTCTAATCTGCATATGCTGAATATAGATGATGCATGCAGCTGATATTTTGTGTCTACACACATTGAGTTACGGTGTTACATGGTTACGATTAGAGAAAGATACAAAACCATGATTCAACAAATAAACGTTCACTGAGAAAAACAACAAGTTTTGTCCAATAAGATATTCAACTTCGTCACAAATTCCTCCATTTTTATAAAGAGGTTGTTATGGAAAAAAGGACATTTTATTATAGGACGCAGTGACGTTTAGTGTGATTCATTCCTTACAGTTATTAAGTCATTTTTGTCATATTCAGTGCACCAGATGTAGCCTAAGTCAAGTTTGTAATGTGAAAATAAACCGAAATATGACAGTGGGACTATAAAGAAATACTGACGCATGCTTGGCTCAACACCCTCACAGAAGTTTGTGCATTCAAATTGCCACAAAATGCCAGACCGCATGTTTTATGTACGAGTCCTGTTGGCTGTCAACAGGTCCACCTGCGACGGCAGGAGTTCACCGTGGCGGCGTGTCTCCCTCAAGGCTGCAGGAGGATCTGGATGCTATCTGCTCTCCTGCCGCCCTATCAGCCGGCTCCTATCTGCAGCGGAGCAGCTGCACACTCAAAGACGAGCGGCCCGGCTCACAGCTAGCCCTCAAAGGCTCACGGCTAGCCCTCAAGGCTCACGGCTAGCCCTCAAAGGCTAACAGCTAGCCCTCAAAGGCTCACGGCTAGCCCTCAAGGCTCACGGCTAGCCCTCAAAGGCTAACAGCTAGCCCTCAAAGGCTCACGACTAGCCCTCAAGGCTCACGGCTAGCCCTCAAAGGCTAACAGCTAGCCCTCAAAGGCTCACGGCTAGCCCTCAGAGGCTCACAGCTAGCCCTCAAAGGCTCACGGCTAGCCCTCAGAGGCTCATGGCTAGCCCTCAGAGGCTAACAGCTAGCCCTCAGAGGCTAACAGCTAGCCCTCAAAGGCTATTGCTAACCCTCAACGACTAACAGCTAACCCTAAAATGCTATAGCTAGCCCTCAAAGACTAACAGCTAGCCCTCAAAGGCTCACAGCTAGCCCTCAGATGCTAACAGTGAGCCCTCAGAGGCTAACAGCTAGCCCTCAAAGGCTAAAAGCTAGCCCTTAAAGACTAACAGCTAGCCCTCAAAGGCTAACAGCTAGCCCTCAAAGGCTATTGCTAACCCTCAACGACTAACAGCTAACCCTAAAATGCTATAGCTAGCCCTCAAAGAATAACAGCTAGCCCTCAGAGGCTAACAGCTAGCCCTCAACCTGGACCAGCCACACATCAGGCATCTGAAAGTATCAACAGCTGACAGCGTTTGCCATCAAACTGTCCATGAAGTAGGCTACATAAGTAAAGTTTTCGATTCACAGTCAGGCTAAGTATTTCTCTCTTTGGGGTCCCTGAGCTTCAGGATAAATGTGTCACTCTGACTCAGCTGCTCCAGCTGACCGCCTCATTTAGCCTCTTTCAGTATTGATTTGTCCGTCTTTATCATGCACTGTTTTGTTCCTACAGCAGTCACAACACTGAACCCCCGCTGCCCGCCGCCCTCCGCCACAAGCTCCCGTGTTGCTCTGCAGGGCTGATCACAAAGTGGACTGGTTTGTACTGGTGCATCAACCATTGTACTTTCTTCCTGTTGGTATTCTAAACTGTACATATCATATATTTAGTCTGTACATTTGTTTTGCATGCATGTGTTTCCCTTCTGTGCGCGTTGTTGTGAGGCACCATGCTGTACCAAAACATCCGCACCAACACTGGCATGGCAACAACAACATTTCTAATCTAAATGTGATTGTTCCAATCGCTATGCATTACTCGGGGAGGAGATATTACAGGTGGGATGGCATGCACGTCGATACCACCATAAAAGGACATCATGATCAGTGAACACAGCATTACTTGCATAAGTCAAAAAGTATTAAACCGAATCGCATGACATTTGGTGGCATGATTGGTTATTATCCAGGAACCATGTGTTTAGATTTTGGGATTGATCGGGTCAACGGTCAAGGTCAAGGTCATGAAAACATATTATTTTACCATAGCACGGTCAATTTGTATCCAATTGGCTGCAACTACGCATTCAAATAAATAAATAAATACATAAATAAATACACGGTGATCAAGACATAACCTACTGCATTTTCAATTCACCTGGTGGAGAACCTTAGTTTTTTTTTTTTTGTCACTTACATTTTTTATTTGTTTAGTGATATAAACATAAAACAAGTAAAAAAAATGTCAGACATAAACATAAACACATATATACAAATATATATATACTTATACCCATACACACGCACATACATACATATATGTACATATACACACACAAATGTACACATTCGCACACACATACTCCCCCCCCCCCAATAAAAAACAACAACAACAACAATAAAAAACAACAACAATAAATCACATTTCATAAATCTCTTGCATTGACTCGTCACATTCCCATAGTCGGTTTGTGTCTCTGCTGCAGTAAACAGTCCAAAAAGAAGAAGGTAAAAGAAGGTGTGTGAAGTTGTTCCTCACGGTGTGACTACAGTGTCCTCAGTGAGTTGCACTGGGATTCCTTATCGGGTTCCAACCACCTGCTGAGCCGCGTCGCCTACTCATTGAACCTGCCCAGTGTCAACACAGGCCGGTGTGTGTGTGTGTGTGTGTGTGTGTGTGTGTGTGTGCGTGGACAGGTGGAGGCCCTGAGCGCTCAAGGTTCAGACGTTGTCAAGGATGTTCCTCAATGCCATCTTTGTTCTCCTGCAGCCAGAGAGGAGAACAGGACTTGGTCGACGGGACGTAATGACTTAATTCTACAGTTTGACATCGTGGTTTGGGGGGGGGGGGGGGGGGGGAGGTGAAGAGATTGCACCTGATCGACAGATCGTTGTGGCAACTTGTCCATCACGATTGGAGGTACACACGGAAAAATAATTGGTTCTTAAAGTGGTTCATTAAAAAACCATCACCTACTGAAGAACCTTTTTTTTCGTTTGAGGCCCCATTATAGGTTCTTTAAAGAACTATTTAGGAAATGGTTCTTTAAAGAACCAGAAATGGTGCCTTAAAGAACCATTTGTTTAGGTTATTTGAGACATCTTTATAGGTTCTTTGAAGAACTATTTCAGGAAATGGTTCTTTAAAGAACCCTAGTTTCAAAGGTTTGCTGTGGATCTTCTATGGCATCACTCTGAGGAACCTTTTTTGGTTCCAGACGGCACCTTCATGTTTCTGTGTGCAGATAATAAAAAGAAGGTAATAAGACGTGAGTGCTGATTTAAAAACAAAGGTTTCCGGATGATGTCATCCCTCCTGGTCACTTGTCTGTGTATTTGCATCCTCACTAATCTCAACAGTGTCCCCAAACACACACACACACACACACGCACAATCTCCTGGCCTCTGTTGTCACATTCACTATAACGCCGTCCCACACACTCGAGGAGACTAGGAGATGAGGAGACAAGGAGACAAGGAGGATAAGTGATGAACTCATACATGTTGGGCGACGCCTGTCTGTGCAGCTCCACATGTAGATAACCGCTACAGGCGGCTCGGGTTACCCAACACAACACACAAATCTTTTTGACATAGTTGGATTTTAAAATTAAAATGTAATTTCTTATCATTTCCAATGCAAATAAAGTTTCAATATTCAGGACCATTAAAGATTTAGGACTATTAAAACACGGACTAACAACTAAAACGCTGAAGAACAGCTTTTTCCCCTGAGCGGTTGGTTCCTTAAAGAGTTCTTCAAAGAACCAATAAAGATGTCTCAAAGAACCTTTAAAGTGGTACTTTAAGGCACCATTTCTGGTTCCATAAAGAACCTTTCAAACCAGGGTTCTCTAAACCATTTCTTTAAATAGTTTTTCAAAGAACATATAAAGGTGTCTCAAAGAATCTTTAAAACATGTTTTTAAGGCATCATCTCTGGTTCCACAAAGAACCTTTCAAACCAGGGTTCTCTAAAGAACAATTTCCTTAAAGAGTTCTTCAAAGAACCTTTAATGGTGTCTCAAAGAACCTTTAAAAGTGTTTTTTGAAGGCACCATTTCTGGTTCCACAAAGAACATTTCAAACCAGGGTTCTTTAAAGAACCATTACCATAAAGAGTTATTCAAAGAACCTATACAGGTGTCTCAAAGAACCTTTAAAGTGGTTCTTTAATGCACCAGTTCTGGTTCCACAGAGAACCTTTCAAACCAGGGTTCTCTAAACCATTTCCATAAATAGTTCTTCAAAGAACCTATAAAGGTGTCTCAAAGAACTTTTAAAAAATGGTTCTACAAGGCACCATCTCTGGTTCCACAATGAACCTTTCAAACCAGGGTTCTTTAAAGAACCATTACCATAAAGAGTTCTTCAAAGAACCTATACAGGTGTCTCAAAGAACCTTTTAAAGTGGTTCTTTAAGGCACCATTTCTGGTTCCACAAACAACCTTTCAAACCAGGGTTCTCTAAAGAACCATTTCCATAAATAGTTCTTCAAAGAACTTATAAATGTGTCTCAGACAAAAAAAATCATTCTTCAGTAGGTGATGGTTTACCCACAAAGCCTTTTAAAGAACCATTGAAGAACCACGATGTGTGTCTGTGTGTGTGTGTGTGTGTGTGTGTGTGTGTGTGTGTATCTTCTGCTCCTGGAAGGAGGTGACATCATTCTGTAGGGACCAGATTCAGTAAACTCTCTCAACTTGTCATAAAGCGCCTCATTAAACCGACGAATGCCAACTGGTCACCAAGTTTATACACAACAAATGTCGAGCGCTCGACATTTGGTTCCCACGGTCATTCCCAAGGTCATTCCCAAGGTCATCCCCAGGGTCATCACCAGGGTCATCACCGGGGTCATCACCAGGGTCATCACCGGGGTCATCCCCCGGGGTCATCACCAGGGTCATCACCGGGGTCATCACCAGGGTCATCACCGGGGTCATCCCCCGGGGTCATCACCAGGGTCATCACCGGGGTCATCACCAGGGTCATCACCAGGGTCATCACCGGGGTCATCACCAGGGTCATCACCGGGGTCATCCCCCGGGGTCATCACCAGGGTCATCACCGGGGTCATCACCAGGGTCATCACCGGGGTCATCACCAGGGTCATCACCAGGGTCATCACCGGGGTCATCACCAGGGTCATCACCTGGGTCATCACCGGGGTCATCACCGGGGTCATCACCGGGGTCATCCCAGAGCCACATCGTGGGGACATCAATGAAAAGAAAACGATAAATGATGTGAGACGCCACGACAGAACGCGTCGCATCACAGAGGATGCGGCGCCGCCAGGAGGAGGTTCTTCTGCCCCGTGATGCACACAGAGGTAATCTGGTCGAGTCTAATCTCGTGTAATCTGCTCTTCGGCCAGCAGAACGGCCCTTCAGAACAAAGTGTTTCGTGATCGTTGCTATCAGCAGCAGCGCTGCATCGGTCTGGGCCTCCAACAGCCGTCAGACACGCAGCACCCTGCAGGAGGCCACAGCGATGGGGTGGGGATTTAGTTGCTAGGCAGAACGATGTCGTCTTTCACTGAGCAGGATTCAGGGAAAGACTGTGAGGGTCAGTAAGAAAAGTTAAAGTTAGGGGGACAAGAATCAAAGAAGTAAACGCATAATATGGAAGTCAGTAAGTAAGTAAGTTAGAGTAAGTAAGTAAGTTAATAAGTAAATTAGATTATGTAAGGAAGTTTATAAGTAAATAAGTTAGAGTATGTAAGTAAGAGTAAGTAAGAGTATGTAAGTAAGTTAATAAGTAAGTAAGAGTAAATAAGTAAGTTAGAGTAAGTAAGAGTAAATAAGTAAGTAAGACTATATATGAGTAAGTAAGTAAGTAAGTATGTGTCATAAAGTGCAGTTCAGTTGTCAATTTAAACAATTAGTCACTAACAGACTGAAACACGTCGACAGTTCAAAGAAACAAAGAGACAATACACTGTAAAAGATGATGCGGTAAAATAAATAAACAGAGAAGATCAAAAGAACACAGAACATTTAAATCAACTAAAAACCATAAACAGAAAAAGTTGTGAGATGCAGTTTGAGATGTGTGACAGTAGTGCAGGTAGAGGAGAGTCATCATCACCTTGTTGTCATGGTTACAATAATAACCACGTGCACCTATTCTGTTGCAGTAAAAAAAACTTCCCCTTACTTCCTGTCTCTACGGCCTGTAGAGGGCGCCCTCACCTCAACTCTAAACAGACAACGCTCTGTTGTTGTTGTTGTTGTTTTTAAATTCTGCGGAATTTTGTTGTTTCCGAAAAAGAAATGTTTTCTAAAATTACTTTGTGCAACAAGTTCTTCCCCCCAACTCACCACACACACACACACACAGATGGACGCCCGGTTCTTTTTTAAGCCTCTCGGGGTCAAAGTGATGACGAGAGAACAGACGAGATAACAGGAGGAAGTCAGGTGACGTTCGGGGGGATGGAATTACTTTATGCACTAGAAAGTTAGGGTCTCCTAAAAGGAAGGGAACGTTTTCTTCTTCTATTTCTTGGGAGTTGTTCCTGATCCGATGTGAGGTCAAAGGTCAGGGATGTCTATGTGTACAGATCATAAAGCCTTCTGAGGCACATTGGTAATTTGTGATATTGGGCGCTAAAAAATAAACTGAATTTAATTGAACTTAATGTATTTTGTCATTTAATTTAATTTAAATTGTTTCTTTAGAAAAGACTGCAAACAGGTACCAATATCGTCAATATGACGTCAATATGACGTCAATATGGCGTCAATATGACGTCAATATTCTGCAGTGATGTAAAATCATTAAGAGCAGCTAAAGAGACCTGATGTTTGGACTCGGACGAGCATTACATAACAGATTTATTTTATTTATTTATTTATGTAAACCTTTATTCAACCAGGTGAATCCCATTGAGATAAAAAAAACAATTTTTTGAGGATCGACAACATAAGAAACACATAGTTAGAAAAAAGAAAAAACACACAAGACGAGTTCAAAGAAACTAAAAAGTTAAGAGACGATGACATCACCGAGTTGATTTAAGAATCGTTGACATGTTTGTGGCCCCGCCTCCAGATCAACAGGCCCCGCCCCCGTCTGAGGGACAAGGACTTTGTGATAGTCCTTGTCTGTGACCCGCGTGTCCAGACTGAGAGACTCTGAGGGATGAGCTCATCCCGGCGGCCCACGACACATGATGAGCGTTACCACGGAGGTTCTGTTGTTTTACACAGAGGGAGGAACACATGTCGTTACTGAGACGCAGACATGGACAATAAGGACACGTTTTATTTATATAGAGCTTTTTAAAGTACTCAAAGACACTTTACATATTACATTCATACATCACAGCTACAGGGAGCAGTTCAGGGTTACGTGTCTTGCTCAAGGACACATCGATGAGGGCAGGGATTATTTATTTATATATATATATATATATATATATATATATATATATATATATATATAAAATATAATATAATATAAATATTCAATTCAGTTTATTTTATTTTGTATAGCCCATTCCGATTATTTAGTATAGCCCATTATCAGAAATTATATAAACAGTATATATATATATATATATATATATATATATATATATATGTTGTCATTTTATGTATATATATATACTGTATATATTTATATTTATATATGTATATATGTGTTTATATACACATGATTAAAAAAAATATATATATATATATATGTATACAGATATATATATGATATAATATAATATAAATATTCAATTCAGTATAAACAGTATATATATATATATATATATATTGTCATTATATATATATAAAGTATATATATATATGTATATATATGTGTTTATACACACATACACATGATTAAAAAAAAGTATATATATATATATATATATATATATACATACAGTATATACACATATATATAATGTGTAGTTTGTGATAATGGGCTATACAAAATAAACTGAATTGAATATGTATACACACATATACATACATACATAAAAACCACAACAACAACACCAAAAAGAAAACAGAAAAAGAAAACAACCCCTTTAATGATCTGTTACTTGTGAACATCACACCGCTCTACATCTCTATACGACCCTCCGACCCCGACAGACAGACCGACCGGCTAACCACAGACACACAGTCGCCCCAAACTATGTCCCTTGGGCTCCTGAAAATGAACATTTATTTGTATTTTTTATTGATCTTACATTTTGGAATATGCCAAATGACCTTAAATATTTCTAAATCTGAGAAACAGCTGCACAGACAGTAGATTATGTCACGTACATGATGTAACTTGTAGTAAATGGCCGCCCCTCCCCAATAGATGATGTAAGACCTGTCCTTCCTTTGCACTTCATACACTTTTCACTTTAACATCAAACACCAGACGTAGTGCAGAATAAATGTTACTACTCAATAAAAGGCTTAACGTTCATCAATCGGAGTACGTCGGCTGCAATCCACCGGCTCTGCTATCAGAAGGTTATCCGTATCCTCGGGGAGGAGAAATAAATCGTATCCAACGCGCCGGCCGGCGTGTAACACGCTGACCGTTAAAGATTACATGGCTGGTGTGACCTACTTCCTGTTTGTGAGGCCTATCCGAGAGGATATGGTGAGTTCACGCGTCAACTTCAAAGACATGTACAGTGTGTGTGTGTGTTTTGTCTCTCAAAGAAGAAAGAAAGAACTAAATATACACGTTTATTTATGTATTCTTCTCTGCATTTGACCCATCCTTAGTTATTGAGGAGCAGTGGGCTGCAGTGAAGAGCAACTGGGGGTCCACTGCCTTGCTCAAGGACACTTCTCGGTTTGCCTGTATCAACTTAGGGTAATTTTTACAACTTCATGCCAGACAAAATGCCGTCCAATGAGAATTGTTTCTCAGTTGAAAGTCTAAAAGGTTTTAAATGTGCATATTTTGTCCCTTTTACCTGCATCATCTTTTGCATCCGGGGCCCTTGCGGCACCTGGCCACCAGAGGGCGCTGTTTCACCCGTTTCTTCCCCTTTTCTCCCCGTTAAAGTTTTTTTTTTCTGTGGGAGAGTTTGTCCTAAACGATGTGATGACGTCATACTCATGCTCATATTGTAAGAGTCAGCCTTCTTCTCTGTGCAATAAATATAATTAAATTAAAATTGCTTTATTTTACTTTTAATATTATTTTAAAATAAATAAATAACAGAATAGAGAATATGAACAACATGCTGTAAATAAGCTATACAAATGTACATTTAATGACTTGAATGCATCAAGAGGAAGCACCAAGCTTCTCCAGTCCTACCCAAAGATACTAACCCATCAAGACTCAACGATGCTACACAACTAAGAAGAATCACTGGTTGTGTATTTTACATTTCCCTCTTAAGTTATGACTTTTATTTTGATGAGTTGCCAGGATGTGAGGACGGTTTGTTTGTGCCGTCTGCAGTTCCAACACGCCCTCTGCTGTGACCTCGCAGTCACACTGTCATCTACATGTACAGTGGA
>CM070097.1:22319026-22389026 GCA_036178185.1 Liparis tanakae
CTGTCTCTCACCTGTCTCTCTCACCTGTCTGTCTCACCTGTCTCTCTCACCTGTCTCTCTCCCCTGTCTGTCTCACCTGTGTGTCTCCCCTGTCTCTCTCACCTGTCTGTCTCACCTGTCTCTCTCATCTGTCTCACACCTGTCTCTCACCTGTCTGTCTCCCCTGTCTGTCTCACCTGTCTCTCTCACCTGTCTCTCTCCCCTGTCTCTCTCATCTGTCTCACACCTGTCTCTCACCTGTCTGTCTCCCCTGTCTGTCTCACCTGTCTCTCTCACCTGTCTGTCTCACCTGTCTCACCTGTTTCTCTCACCTGTCTGTCTCACTTGTCTCTCTCACCTGTCTCACACCTGTCTCTCACCTGTCTGTCTCCCCTGTCTCTCTCACTTGTGTCTCTCACCTGTCTGTCTCCCCTGTCTCTCTCACTTGTGTCTCTCACCTGTGTCTCTCACCTGTCTGTCTCCCCTGTCTCTCTCACCTGTCTGTCTCCCCTGTCTCTCTCACCTGTCTCAGCCCTGTCTTTCCTGCTCTGCAGACTCAGTAAGACACAAAGATTTCCTTCACATCGTGTTTATAAGGCGTGAAACAGGTTTGATCATCATGACTCCAGACGCTGTGCCGGGGGCTCCTCCATCAACCACACACACCGTGCTGGGTTACCATGGTTACCATGGTTACCTGCCGGTCACCTGCTGGTTTCCATGCGGGTGTTGATGTCTCCGCGCTGGTAGCTCAGCCTCAGAGCGCTGAGCTACACTTCAGGATCTCCTTTACACACAAACAACGAGTGGAGCGCACCTGAGAATCACACACTCACACACACACACACACACACACACACAAACACACACACACACACACACAGTGGACAGTGTGTCCTACACATAACAAAGGGTTCTTAAATAGTTCTTTAAAAAAATGGATAAGACACAGGTGAGTGAGAGTGTGCGTGTGTGTGTGTGTGTGTGTGTGTGTGTCTGTGTGTGTGTGTCTGTGTGTGTGTGTCTGTGTGTAACTTGGGCTGTATATAATAAACTAAATCAAATGTATTCATGTCAGTATCTGGAAAATGTCATGAGGAAAACCATGAGATAAAAACATATAACAATATATTATATTTATATAACAATATATTATATTTATATATTTATATTTATATATATATATTATATTTATATATTTATATGTATATTTATATATATATATATATATATATATATATATATATATATATATATATATATATATATATATATATAAAGGCGTTCTGGTTCTACGAAGAACCATCACCTATAGTGGAAAAACATATTCTGGTGTGAGTCACCATTACATGTTATTTAATTAACTATTTAAGGAATTAGTTCTTTAAAGAACACAAATAACCTTCAAAGAAATTTTCTTTAAATAACCATTTCCTCAAAGACAGCCTTCAGCCTTCACATCAATTCTAATCATCATCTTCAATTTACTCTCATGAAAGAAAGCAAATAAGCGTGCGTCTATATTTATACATATATTTACATATATTTACAGTTTTTCGTCAATATGTGTGGAACTGGAAACAGTAATGTGTGTGTGGAGCCTAAAGGAACTCTCTGAACATGTGGATGTCAGTGTGTGTGTGTTCTACACACACTGCGCCCCAGCTCTCTCTGTTATGACTCACCTGTGTCCCTGCGGCGCCCTCGGTCAACACGTCCTCGTCTCCTCCGCTCGGTTCTCAGTCAGTCAGGTCATCTTCATCTTCTTCACTCTTCTTCCACTCGTCTAACGTACGGAGGATCTGAAGGTGGATTTTCTCTGGTCCAACATGAAGAGAGGAGTAATAAAGTGCATAAAACAACAACAAATAACATGTAGACAACATATACATTAGAAATGAAGAACTATGAAAAGACTTTACATCTCTATTATCGTAGTTTAATGTGAATGTTCCTCATGTACGTGAAGTCTTACTCTCCTTTCTGCAGAGCGGATAACTTGCCGGTGGAGTTTATTTACATTAAAGCTACTTTCACTTACTTTAAAGTAACATTTACTTACTTTAAATATACTTTTACTTACTTTAAAGTAGCATGTACTTACTTTTACACATTTACTTTTTTTTTACTCTTACTTTAGCTTGTACTTTACTTCTTTTTTTACTTACTTACTTTTACTTTAAATTTAAATACTTTTACTTTTAAATTTTACTTTACTTTAAAGTAACATGTACTTTTACTACTTTTTACTTTTTTTTTTCTTTTTTTTTAACTTTTTTTTACTCACTTTAAGCCTACTTTTACTTACTTTAAACCTATGTTTACTTACTTTAAACCTACGTTTACTTACTTTAAAGCTACTTGTACTTACTTTAAATCTAACACAACAAACTTTAAATGTGTGTTGATTCCAGCACTTTTTTTAAGGTTCTTTGAGACACTTTTATAGGTTCTTTGAGGAACTCTTCAAGGAAATGTCTCTTTACAGAACCCTGGTTTGAATGGTTGTTTAAAGAACCCTGGTTTAAAGGTTCTTTGTGGAACCATAAATGGTTCTTCGATGGCATCCCTCTGAAGAACCATTTTCGGCTCCAGATGCCACCTGCATGTCATCTGAGCGTTGCTCAGGGGACGATCGTAAATGAAAGCGCTAAATTATTATAATGTTTGTTCCTTTCACTACTCATGCTTATTATAACCGGTTATTCAAAACTAATACGCAACATTAAACTCTGGATTTTTCCACAGCATCAGTGACAGAGCGAATGTTGAGGCCCTCAGGCCGTAATGCAGAAAGAGATGGCAACAACCGAACTGGAACAAACTAATATTACAAATTCTTTACTTTACGACGCGCTCCGCTGACCCCTCTGACCCCGCTGACCCCGCCGCATCGATGCATTCCACCGGTCCACTGGTGGTTTATATCGCCGGGGGGAGTTTTCCCATAGGGCACCATCGTGTCCTGTCATTTTTTTGGGGCGGGCTATAAATAGCGGCCATGTCTTCCCATGCAGAGACGATAATGTAAAGTTCATACAGCTTCCAGTTTATTCAAAGCCAAGCAGCAACAGTGGCTGAGTAACAGCAAAGGCTTGATGTCTATAGTGATGTTTAACTCTAAATGGAGGATAGTCTATGGCGCTGATGAATCATGTTTTATTGAAGAAGATCTGGAACTAGAGATAGAGACCATAAACTCATGTTTACAAAGGGAGTAAATCGAGAGAGAAGTTCTTTATGGTCAGAGGAATCGCCCCCTGGTGGTCGGTAGAGAGAATGCACGTTTTTAAAACTCGGTAGAACAAGCCAAAGATTTGGCGGCAACGATTTTGTCAATCTGGCAACTAGAAATTGACAACACTAGATCAAAATTAGTGAAGACACATTGGATTAAAAAGAGAAATTTGTGACCCGACAGGTCAAGAGGGTCACACAAATCATGAAGAACCAGAAGCTGTTGGGATACAGACAGACGGAGCAACATGTTTATTTCTTTTACCGGCGAGGTGGAAAACTAGACTAATCTTTCTCACCAGACCACTAACCGACTGTACACATGGCCTCCTGGCTCTTTATTTCATTTCTCTTTATTCACCCTCTCTCTCTCAGAAACCAGAGCAGCAACCGTCTCCGAACACAAGAAGGAGTCACAGCTTCTCATCCTTCCGCGTTAAAAGTAAGATGGCGGATCGTGCAACACACACACACACACACACACACACGATATTACTTGCATCTCACTTAATGTTTTTTACTCGCTCGTCATTGAACCTCTGCAGAAAAGAACAGAAGTTCTGAAGAGGGTGCATTCAACCGGCGGAGAGGACTGCTGTCGTTCTCATCAGCGCGGGAGACATCGAGAAAAGGTAAGCCCCCCCCCCCCACACACACACACACACACACACACACATACACATACACGCACACACACACACACACACACACACACACACACACATACACACCTCAGTTGATCCATCTCTCGATAATCACTGGTCAAATCCTTGTGGGGATCTTTTCCCATCCTATAGAGAACGTCCCAGAGGAGGAGAGAGCCTCGCAGGCCAACTGGACCCAGAACCAGGTGAAGCAGAAAGGTACGTACAGAACAATGACGGTGCCATCTGGAACCGAAATGGTTCTTCAGAGGGATGCCATAGAAGAACCATTTGTGGTTCCACAAATAACCTTTCAAACCAGGGTTCTTTAAAGAACCATTTCCTCAAAAGGTTCTCCAAAGAACCTATAAAAGTGTTTTAAAGAACCTACACATGTTTTTTATGGCACACTTTCTGGTTCCACAAAGAACCTTTCAAACCAGGGTTCTTTAAAGAACCATTTCCTTAAATAGTTCTCCAAATAACCTAAAAAAGTGTTTGAAATAACCTACAAATGTTTTTATGGCACAATTTCTGGTTCCACAAAGAACCTTTCAAACCAGGGTTCTTTAAAGAACACTTTCTTTAAATAGTTCTCCAAAGAACCTATAATGGTGCCTCAAACGAAAAAATGGTTCTTCGGCGCAGGTGATGGTTCTTTGTAGAACCACACATCCTTTTAAAGAACCATTTAAGAACCATGACTTGTCTCTGAGTGTAAATTCTCTATTTACAGTTTAAAGAACAGTATTTTCTTCAGAAGTGTATTTACAGTCCTCGTAAGAGTGGAAGAAAAGCCACACACGTGAGTCTGATTCTGATTCCTGACACTTCACAGGATCCTAC
Source organism: Liparis tanakae (assembly GCA_036178185.1). Classification (NCBI taxonomy): domain Eukaryota; kingdom Metazoa; phylum Chordata; class Actinopteri; order Perciformes; family Liparidae; genus Liparis; species Liparis tanakae. The sequence continues at coordinate 22,323,733 of CM070097.1, forward strand.
GAAGTTAAAAGATATTCGACCTGCTCTTTACTCGGTTTAATGTTCGCGAACCAGATTATTCACACAGCAAAAGAGGAAGAACAGCAAACCGCCGTGGTAACGGACGACACTAGGTAAACGCGTTAAGGAGCTTTTTGGCGGACCCGACTTGAACGCAACGCAACACACTGCACGCAGAAGCAGTTGGAGCCGAGCACAGGGTGCGATGTGTGCGCGTGGGAATGGAGGCGGTAAAGAGCCGTTGCTGCGTTACTGAGCTTTTTTTCACCGACGAAAACAGCCGAGAGGACCGCGGGGAGCCGCGGGGGACCGCGGGGTAGCGCCGGGGAGAGGCAGACATGAGCGGCGCGGTGGTGAAGAGGAGGAAAGGGGCCACACTGACCAACTTGCGGAGCAGATGGAGTGAGTACGCGGGGCATGTGTCGGCTGGGGAGTCGGAGTGTGACGTAGATACGACCTGTCGTGTGAGAAACGGATAAATAGAGTAGGAAAACTACGGAAGAATATAACCAACAAACGAGTTAAGGTTACGGGGACACGGTGTGCTGGCAACACGTAGCAACCTGTCGGAGCGGGATGTTGACGTCTCGCGCAACTTGTAACTATATCCGTAGGTTGTCACTACTACTTTTGGGAGTTAAGTACGGCGGACAAATAGTGAAATAAACTGCTTAAAAACAAGTTGACATAATTTAGTTCAGCACCTCAAACGTCAACGCGTAAATTCCGCGTATTTGACGTCGCGGTTTGGTTTGATTTGGCAGCAGAGCTGATGTTGGGATTAAAATAGACGTCGTGTGAGTAAAACGAGGCTTCAGTCCTTCGCTGTTCATCCACAGTCTGACTGGACATGACAAGTGCACTAGAGCCCCATAGCAGCGTCTCCCCTCCGGCCTGGCCCCCACGGCCTCCACTGACGTCACCCGTCAAGTGGTTATACATATCTAGATATCCAGTTTATATGTATCTGTGTGTGTGTGTGTATATATATATATATATATATATATATATATATATATATATATATATATATATATATATATATATATATACACATACATATGTGTGTTTGTGAATTTATTTTTATATATGAGTATGTGTATATATATTATGAGTGTAAGAAGAAGAAAAAAAATATATGTGTGTATGTATGTATGTATGTGTATATATATATATATATATATATATATATATATATATATATATATATATATATATATATATATATATATATATATATATATGTAATCTGAGATTATTTTCAAACCAGCTTCCATAACAAAATTAAATAGTTTATGACAAAATCTAATAATCTGCTTTTATATGTTTTCACGCTCCATCTTTCATCCTCCATGTTTTATATAAATGTAAAAGCACCCATGTGTCCTCTCTGGGTATCTCATGTCTCCGGCTTCCCCCCTTCCACTGGTTGGTAACCTGCGTGTTTGATGCTACACCGCTATGAATTGTGGGTAATTCCCTATGGCAAAGGTCTGCAGAAAAGGGTCCACGAAGGGCTCGCACAATGCCTGCGAGGGAGCCCTGACACACTCAAAGATACACCTAGTTTCCTCAACTAGTTTCCGAGAACGAGGAGATTGATGCTGGCGTTGAATCCACACACGTTATTCCGATTTAAGTCATTTAATGGACTCAATCCGATGGCGTGGGTGACGCTGCCAGCCGGGCGGCTGACATGGCAGTCACAGTCACGTCTCCTTTGTTGCAGTCCCTTTTGTAATCCGCCCGCTCACATTTGAAGTCCAACACCTTTTCCACTGCTAGCTCCACAGGAATGCTGCTGTTGGCACTGAAACACGACCCCGCTGGTGCAGCACAGGGGAGATTATATTTCAAATCTACAGGTTGCAGGTGTTCTGTATGACACGTGTAATCTGAACAGGATTCGGGGCAGCTCTCTGTTATGCATTGACGACGGCGCCATTCCTTCTCTTATAGAATCGGTTGTAACACGTCCGGGAGCCCGAGGGCGGCTCCACGTTTACAGCCTCCTCGCAGCTCGACGGCAGCGGCCCGTCCAGGCAGCAGCTCTGACGTCATAGTCTATGTCAAGAGTGCTGTGTCGATTTTGTTCCGTATTTTGCATGTTTCTCGATCGCTGACTGAGTGTGAAGCGGTTCCTCTGCACGCCGTTGGCTGGGGGAACACCGGCGTGGCTATTGGCACGGTGAACACAGGCTGAGGTCGAGTCAGGCGGACGCCGGGCCTCCTTAAAGGATGACCTCACTGACGTTGACGCCGGGCCTCCTTAAAGGATGACCTCACTGACGTTGTCGCGAGGATCCAGATTGAGAGTGAAACCCGGACGACGTCTTCCGTGTTTTCTAGCTCGTCTCGGACGCGTTCGGCCGCACTCGTTCTGCTTTTCCTTTTTCTTTTTTTTAAAGGAACGCGTACGAGTAAACGACTCGGTCGACGGCAGACCGGAGCGTCGCCGCGGCACAACGAGAATGCTGTTTGCGGTCCAGCGGAACCGGTTTCGCCATCGCGTGAATCGCTCGGGATCGGAGCTTCTGTTTCCTCCTCTTTTACAAAAGGTTCACGCGCTGGGCGTGACCGGATCACTTCCGTCTCCAAAAGACCGAGCGCTTCCTTCTTATAGAAAACCGGCGGAGCGGCATCGTCTCGTGACGATTATAAACGACTTTTGTTTCTTTGGAAATGCGGCAATCATTCCTGCGAATTGTAAAAGTTAATATTGACACACTAAGTGTTGCACTATTATGTTTTATGTGCTGTGACATTACATTTGCAATATATCGCCGGGCTTATGGTATATATTGAACGGTAACCAACGTATCACCAGAGTTTGGTTAATGCACAACCCTAAATTGAGATTTTTTATTTTTTTATTCAAATATGTGCTTTTGAAAATTCCCCCCCCCCAAAAAGTGGTACTGAGAATATTGGATCTCATTCAAGAATCGCTCGGAAATTAATTGAATTTTAACTGCAGGACTGAAAGAAGTTCAACATTGTGGGGAAATCTGCTTTTTTGGGGTGTTTCTTGCAGAGCTAGATGGTCCGACATGAGAGTGGTATCCCAAATATTTCCCAAACTTTCAAACTATTCCATGATGGACGAGGGACTTCCCTGGTCTCATTCTGGGTCGAGGGGAAAATGTTGCATCTCACTCTCTCTGTCTCTGTCTCTATTTCTATCAATCTCACTCTCTCTTTCTCTATCTCTCTATCTATCTCACTCTCTCTCATTCTCTTTCTCACTCTCTTTCTCTCTCTCTCTCTCTCTCTCTCTCTTGCACATAGACTTTCAATCCCCAATATTCTTTAAAGCCGGCAATGTGCTTGCATGAGGCCGTACAAAACATATTTGATACTGTTGTATTTTAATACATACATTTTTACTACTCTATATGAAAGTAAAATTGAAAATTGGTGCAATTTCGATGGGATATTACTTTTGTTATAAAATTAATAATAAAATACAGGCCAACTTTTTAGGTGGTTTCCTGTTGCAATATAAACAAATAAAATAATAATAATAATGGAAACCATGCCAACTTTTAAATAAAAAATGATAAATGATACATTTCCAGCAATATATTTTTCTCTTTCTCTCCCTTCCTTTCAGATGAGACGAGTTCTGAAGTTTGAACTTCGTTGGTAATGAATTAATTTTATTTAGACTTGTGGTATTTCCGTGTTTGCAGTGGGTGACGCACTCCTTTAGTCATTGTTAAACCAAATGATATGAATATAATCTGAATATGAAACGGTGAATCGACGCCTGACACTTATTGTATATAAAGAAGAAGATCATTTTCTTCTGACAGAATTGTCCGGTAGGAATCAGTTATTTTGGATTCTCCCCACTGGACCTGAACGCAGCACAAGCTTGAAGAATTCTTTCCTTGAGCCTGATGTAAACAATGATTCAGCACAGTTGGAGTACACACAGGATTAATAGGGAAGACCTCTGTTGTTGATGACGGTTGCTCCCGATGGAACAGACCGCACTTGTTGTTTACATATTTAGTTTAATGTGCTGTGCTTACGAATATCATACCAGAGCCTTGGTATATGTGTAATATTAGCGATATACTCTAGTTTCTGTTTCTAGTGTTCTCGGTTTGCTCCGTTGAAACGGGTCAGTATCAGTTTATTTGTGGTGTTTCAGAAGAACGCCGACACTGCTTCAGCAAATCGGGCCTTGTGTGCAGGGAACTCTGTTTAGTTACCATGGAAACGTGACCTGGTCCTCGCCAACCTAGTTTTCCTTTTAGGCCAAACTTCCACTTCAGACTTAACCGACATTTTAATAATCACTCTGCCGCAAAACAAATGAGAGGGACCCCCCCCCCCCCCCAAAAAAAAAAAACATTTAAATGTGACCTAGAAACATTTCCATTAAGATGCTATTTGAACAACATTGTTACGGCCATGTTTATGTCACTTGTAACAAATCAAATGGTAAAATAGGTTTTAATGAAACGCCCCTAAATCACCAGGTTAGGGTCAAATGTCACGCATACAGTGATGCTGTAGTTCTCGCACCTGGATTCATCTTGAAAATCCATGCAAAGTATTTATAATAAGTAACGGCACAGTATTCATTAAACTGACCGTTCCCTTCCTCTGTGTTGTCCAGGTGAGCAGCCCAAAGGTAACATCATCTCTCAGGTGGCGGAGAAACACAGTAAGTGACTGTAAAGTTAATGTTTTCTTAAGTTCAGGTTTTCTCAAGTTCAGATTTCCTTAAGTTCAGGTTTTCTTAAACCAGTTTACCCTGGATCTTCACATAAAGGGTTCCTAATTGGACTTTAAATCATTGCTAAATAACTATAATGGATCTTTATTGTTATTGCGCTGAGCACAATACCTATAAACTCTATCTCTAAACACGCTGGTTTACACTGGCAGTTGGTTGATTTAAATATTCTATGGCCCACTCTTTATCTTCTGTTTATTTTTTTTATTGCACCATCTTTTACAGTGTGTTGTACTTTTGCTCTTTTAACTGTCGACGTGTTGTTGTCCCTGTTATTGCCAAATCGTTTTAATTGACTATGGTACTGAACTTTGTGACACTTTGTCTGTCATAAGCAATACAAATACACTTTACTTCCTAAATTAAAGCATGTGTATATATAAAATGAGACTAGATATCGTAATATTGCATAACTATTGTCTTTTCCTGCTTTTAAAAAGCTGCGCTACAGTAAAGTGACGTCATTCTCTGAACTCGCAGACCTTTCTTAGCTGCCCTATTATTTGCCCTTATAAATAACTCGTGAAAGCTCCCCAACAGTCATCAATAGCCGCATTCCTGATATCGTGGTATTTCCAGCGTTCAGCAGCTTCTGCCTTCCGTCTCCCCGCAGCGGCCGACCCGCCGGGTGAAGACGACGATGGCCACCACGGGGCGCTCAAGAGGTTCAGCGCCATGTGGTCCTCCTTCCGCAAGGGCAAACGAGACCGTGAGTACCGCGGCGCGGCGACGCCGTCAAGCGCTTCCACTTTGTTGTCCACCGTTACCATGGTGAGGAGCAGGAGGAGGAGGTGGAGGTGCTGGGCGTTACGTCTCCTTGCGGTTTGGGGTTAAAACACCTCGTGATATTTGCTCGCGGGGTGTGGAGCAGCAGTTCTGAGTAGATACCGAACATGACAAACAAGTGTTGCGCAATTTGCGTTCAGAGTCCAGCTGCAGACGCACCAGGGGGTGGGGGGGGTTTCCATCGGCCTCCTCATTTCCCCCCAGAGATCGTCTGTGGTTTAGCTTTGATGCGGGGGGGAAATGAAAACCAAACACATTGAGAGGTTGTTGCCCCCCCCCCCCCCGAGCGAAGGAACAGATTGCTCAGGTGGAACGAGCCCAAGTGTGACGCAAGGACTGCGGATCATAAAACTACAGCGAGGTATTTGTGCATTCTTGCAAGATGCTCCAGCAGGCCTAGAAAAATCACACACAGACACGAGGCTGCCGGGCCTGGGGAAGAAAAACAACAACAACAACAACAACAACAACAACAACAACAAAAAAGGCTCCTTGCTGGGCCGCTTTTTATTTTTTCTCCAACGAGAGAGGAATGCGGCAGAGAACACGTGGACAGCGGAGGAGACGCGATGAAGCTGGAGGAACACGGCGGGATGCATTGGCTCAAGGACTCGAGGGTCATTTATCGTCGTTATGCAACGAAATTCAACTTCACGACAAGCAAAAACCAAAAAAAACAGTTGTGCATTTAGAGAGCTTTTTTTTCCTTTACATTAAAAGTTAAACCACGAGGGGGAAACGCATCCATGAGCTGTGACTGGTTGAGAACTCCCCGGGGTGCAGTTCAGTTTAGTCTGGCTGGTCACTTGCACTTCAACCCCGCGCTTCCTTTTCAGACGTGGATCAATGTCTTCTGCCGTACGCCACGAGGAAGAGGAAGAGGTGGGACGCAGTTCTAAGTTTCTAAAATGTTCTCTATGTAAAAAACGGATGAGGAGGAGGAGCAAAAATAACGTTGAACTTAAAGGAAACAAAATTCAATTTTTATTTTGTATCGCTCGATATCGCACATTACAAAAGTGCTTTACGATCCGTACTCGTACGACATCCCTGACCTTTGACCTTTCACATCGGATCAGGAAAAACTCCCAAAAATATAGAGAAAATTGAAGAACCCTTCTGGAGAGCAACAGAGGAGCATCTCTCTGCGGGGTGGACAGAATAATAGACGTCATGTGACCAGAATGAAGCATCACAGAGTTGCATAAACATCCAATAAATATGACAGAATTTATGAATCAAAATGTGTTAATGACCTCTAATATATATCCGATCGCCGTCAGACCAGGAAGGTAGGTCTACCTCCCTACACGGACCACGGCGGTGACCCCTGGATGTCTTCCCACATTTCTGCGCAGGAGACAAAGACCCGGAGCCCACGGAGCCGCCGGGCCCCGCGGCGGCGGACGGCGCCGCGTCCAGGCAGCCGCGCTACGCCAGCGGCCAGTACTTCTTTGAGTACCTGGTGGTGGTCAGCCTCAAGAAGAACAAAGATGGCAGCAGCTACGAACCTCAGATCACATACCAGTTCCCCAAGGTCAGTGTGACGGTGGAGCGGCACGGTGGGTCGGACAGAGCCAACCTGGGGGGGGGGGGGGGGTCACAGTTAGATTAGATTCAACTTTATTGTCATTACACATGTACAAGTACAGAGCAACGAAATGCAGTTCCACACAACGCTGTCTCGCTTTGTTTTTCACGCGACATATTCCAGGGTTTCATACGCTCACGGAAAACCTGGAAAAGTCATGGCATTTTAAAATGGTCATTTCCAGGCCTGGAAAAGTCATGGAAAAAACTTAAATCATAAAAGTTTGGGAAAAGTCATGGAAATGTGTTATAATCACATGTTCATTTACGCCGAGTTTGAAATAATTAATACGTTTTTTTAAAGAAAGACGCTCAGAATATAAGCCGGCGTACGCTCTCGATACGCAACATTTTCAAAAATGTTCATGTTTATACCGAGATTTCAGTTTGGTCATGGAAATTTGCTTTAAAGTCCTGGAAATCCATCGGTCAACATGTGTAAGAACCCTGATATTCAACTCTCTGCTGGCCGGTGGGAGCGCGCTCACCTGTGTGGGGGCGGAGCTATACTTTAGTTTAATAAAATAAAACCTGTTCTTTAGAAAAGGGAGCCGTTAAGTTTCCTCGAGATAATCCTCATAACTTGTTGTGGGCATTTTAAAAGGCTTAAATCTATTTTCTCTCTACTGAAGAGAGAATGCACACACATTCTCACGGGCCTCTCCACCAGTAGAGGAATAGTTTCTCTCTGCCGCGTTTAAGATGCTCACAACAAGGCGAGCGTCATCTAGTTCCCATCATATGACGCGGATTAAAAGCAGATTTATCTCCGGCCGATACCTCCCAACGTTAAGCAACTCCCACCAAAACAATCCAGGCTCATAAATAGCACCACAGGTAACAGGAAACATGTGTTTGAGATGTTTTTAGGGTGAGCTAACCCTTTCTTTTTGTTTCTACCGATTCAAGATGTGGTCAGCTTTGGATTTGTGCGTCATAATGAATGTACGGTCATGGAAAACCTGGAAAAGTCATGGAAAAAACTTAAATCATAAAAGTTTGGGAAAAGTCATGGAAATGTGTTATAATCACATGTTCATTTACGCCGAGTTTGAACTAATTAATATGTTTTTTAAAGAAAGACGCTCAAAATATAAGCCGGGGTACGCTCTCTATACGCAACATTTTCTAAATTGTTCATGTTTATGCTGAGATTTCAGTTTGGTTGTGGGAATTTGGTTTAAAGTCATGGAAAACTCATGGAAAAGTCCTGGAAATCCATCTGTTTACATGTGTAAGAACCCTGATTCAAGCCAACCAAAGGGAGCTCCTACATTTGAGTAACCTCCGGAGCTCCGTTGCTTTAAGGGCAGTGCGGAGGGGTTCGTATCCGGGAGGGAAGAAGAAGCAGACAATAACACAATAGAAGTGTGAACGTGCTTTTCTATTGTTTTGCTTTCAGAGAGACGGCATGGCGAAGTTTCAGAAGGAGGAGGAGGAGAAGACGCTGCGGGCCATCACTCTCTTCTGTTTCCCCGAGGGCATCAACTGGGCTCCTCTGACAGAATACCACAGGTAAAGCGCCCCCCGCCCGGAGGACCTGCGCCCCCCCCGTTCAGCTCAGTGAACGCCGTCTGTCGCCTCCTTCTTTCTCCAGCGAGACGTTCTCCTTCGTCCTGACGGAGGTGGACGGCAGCAGGAGAAACGGATACTGCCGGAGGTTACTGGTCAGTGCGCCGCCTGCGCTCGTCTCCGCCGTGTCACCGCTCTGGATCTCAGGTGGTCGTAAACCTTCTCTTCCTCCCACCTGCAGCCCGGAGGGAAAGGAGCGCGACCCCCGGAGGCGTACTGCATCATCAGCTCGGTGGCTTGTTTCGGCCTCTTCTCCAAGGTGAGCTCACCGGACCGCCTACGTCCGTCAGCTTCTACGTCCTTCAGCTTCTACGTCCTTCAGCTTCTACGTCCTTCAGCTTCTACGTCCTTCAGCTTTTATGTCTTTTAGCTTCTACGTCCTCCAGCTTCTACGTCCTTCAGCTTCTACGTCCTTCAGCTTCTACGTTCTTTAGCTTCTACGTCCGTCAGCTTCTACGTCCTTCAGCTTCTCGTCCTTCAGCTTCTCGTCCTTCAGCTTCTCGTCCTTCAGCTTCTCGTCCTTCAGCTTCTACGTCCTTCAGCTTCTACGTCTTTCAGCTTCTACGTCCTTCAGCTTCTACGTCCTTCAGCTTCTACGTCTTTCAGCTTCTACGTCTTTCAGCTTCTACGTCCGTCAGCTTCTACGTCTTTCAGCTTCTACGTCCGTCAGCTTCTACGTCCTTCAGCTTCTACGTCCTTCAGCTTCTACGTCCTTCAGCTTCTACGTCCTTCAGCTTTTATGTCTTTTAGCTTCTACGTCCTCCAGCTTCTACGTCCTTCAGCTTCTCGCTTCAGCTTTCCGCTTTAGCTTTCGTTCAGCTTCTCGTCCTCCAGCTTCTACGTCCTCCAGCTTCTACGTCCTCCAGCTTCTACGTCCTCCAGCTTCTACGTCCTTCAGCTTCTACGTCCTTCAGCTTCTCGTCCTCCAGCTTCTACGTCCTTCAGCTTCTACGTCCTTCAGCTTCTACGTCCTTCAGCTTCTACGTCCTTCAGCTTCTACGTCCTTCAGCTTCTACGTCCTTCAGCTTCTACGTCCTTCAGCTTCTACGTCCTTCAGCTTCTACGTCCTTCAGCTTCTACGTCCTTCAGCTTCTACGTCCTTCAGCTTCTACGTCCTTCAGCTTCTACGTCCTTCAGCTTCTACGTCTTTCAGCTTCTACGTCTTTCAGCTTCTACGTCCTTCAGCTTCTACGTCCTTCAGCTTCTACGTCTTTCAGCTTCTACGTCCTTCTTCTTCCACGTCCTTCAGCTTCTACGTCCTTCTTCTTCCACGTCCTTCAGCTTCTACATCCTTCAGCTTCCATTTCCTTCAGCTTCTACGTCCTCCAGCTTCTACGTCTTTCAGCTTCTACGTCTTTCAGCTTCTACGTCTTTCAGCTTCTACGTCCTTCAGCTTCTACGTCTTTTAGCTTCTACGTCCTTCAGCTTCTACGTCCTTCAGCTTTGACATTAGACGTGTGAAAATAAAGTAATAAATTAATTAAAAATCTGAAACAGCAGCTCAGAATAATTATTTTTCTATCGAGCTTCTTTATACAAAAGATCCGGAGCATCGCTGTTGCAGCAATCACACTTTAATATCTGTGAAGCTCTGAGAGTTCAAGATATTTGTGTTTTAGTATTCATCGTGTCGCGACTCTTCTGTGCAGATATTAAACGAGGTGGAGAAGCGGCGGCAGATCTCCATGGCGATGATCTACCCCTTCATGCAGAAGCTGAGGGAGGCTCCGTTCCCCGCTCCGGGAAACACCGTGGAGATTAAGAGCTTCATTCCTGAGTCGGGCACCGAGGTCAGACCCACACCCCTCCTCCCGCCGCCAGATAACCACGCGACTGTTTTAACTTTAAAGACTCAGCGTAGCTCAGGTTCAACTTGAGCCCGTCATTAGTTCTGTGATATTATTCGCTGACATATCCAAAACTCTAAGAAGAAGAAACACCAGAAATCCAATTATCAGACAGACACATATCCAGGTGAGACTGGAGGTGCAGCCCCTACTCTACCTGTAACTACAATCCTTTAGCTCTCCTTCGTCTCCATTACAAGCTTGTCTCCAACCTTTCTGCTGGTCGGATTGCTCGTGTTTCTTCGACAGATCTCAGAACTGATCGTCAATCAAACTTTTTATTTCAGTCTCAAGTTCCAGATAGTATTAAAACATTAAAATTGAATAAAATACGTACTAAATCACAAAAGAAATACATAGAACTACGAATGCTTTATAAGTAGACGGCTGTACCAGCGTCTCCACAGCTGGAAGCGTGTAGCACTAAACTTTATATTTCATAAAATCAAGATGATTTCATATTCGGAGTCTTTAACCAGGCAGATCATTTTGTACATAAGATTTCTTAAAACAGCTTAGAGTATTAACCGATGGTCAGTCAGATATCCGCCGGCTCTTGAAAATCATTTAATTAAATTTCCCCATTCATAATGGGCTAGTTTGCAGTCATGGAAACCTGGAGAAATCATGGAATTTTAAATTAGTTATTAAGGAAAAGTCATGGACATGTGTTATATTCACATGTTCATTTAAGCGGTTTGTTTAAAAGAACAAACATTTAACTAAATATTTATTCTTTGAATCAAACTAGTGTCTCATTAATGTGTGCCATAGGTAAATACTCATGTATACACCCAGATTTCACTAAATGTTTGGTCGTGAAAATGTGGTTTAAAGTCCTGGAAATCAACATGGGGACATTTAGAGAAACAGACAGGAGTAGCAGCAAAGCAAAGGACCGCTGGGGACTTATTTTAGACACCTAAAATAATCTATATCGGTATATAAGTGTACGGTTTATTTTAGACTGAGGCGACTTACAGGTGTGCTCCCGTGGAGTTCCTGAACCTTGTACCTCAACACTTCCCCCATCAGGCCTGCATACCGAGGCTCAGCAGTCACCACAAGCTGCTGTTGTTCACAGGGGCAATAAAGAGGAGTGTGTGTGTGTGTGTGTGTGTGTGTGGGGGGGCGGCTGTTGTGACAACGTACGATAGTGTAAACGCCCTGAAGCGTACCCGCATGTCCTCCCGTCCTTTTAGAGCCGAGCGTTACCGCCTCGGGTTTGAAGTCAGTCGGGTGTCGGCGACGTGTGTGTGTGCGCGTGTGTGTGTGTGTGTGTGTGTGTGTGTGTGTGTGTGACAGTGGTGGTGCCTCTCCACCAGATCATCAGCCTGACGCGGCCGCTGGACTCCTGGCTGGAGCACGTGAACTTCAACACGCTGTTCGGCTGCCTGACGGACAGCGAGGTGCTGCTGGTGTTCGCCGCCGCCGTCTTGGAGCGCCGCATCGTCTTCATCGCCGACGAGCTGGGGTGAGACGCTGAATGACTACGGGCAACGCAGATTGGAGGAACAGACTTCTTTATTATTATTATCTGTATTAAAAAGGGGCCGTTAAACATGGACGTCACCATGTGATGCTCTGGACCAGATTGTAGCTGCACAGCTAATTAGCATCTGTAGTCCATTGACAGACCATAATAAACATAAAACAACAATAAACACAAAACAATAGCAAACATAAAAAAATAACACACATAAAACAATAAGAAATGAAAAACAATAAAACAATAACAAACCAAACAAAAACAAACATAAAACAATAAACAGTCCAGGATGAGATGACAGTATATAGGTAGAAGAACACACAATACACACAATACACACGATGCAACGCTACACTACAGCACTCTAGAACTAAGTAATAAAGACCATTAAAAATAAGTAATACATACTATTAAAAGTAAGTAATATGATAATAATGTTGATCAATGAGTGCAGCGCTGACCGGCTTTCAACTGATGGATTAGATCAGATTAGATAATCCTTGTCGTCGGGCGACTTTCGCGCCAAAGTAGAAATATTTCAACTTAAGGCGAATGTTAGCAACCTGGCCGGTTGCCGTGGCGTCCGTCGTGACGGCGTCTCCCCCGTCTCCCCCGTCTCCCGCAGCACGCTGTCGCAGGTCATCCACGCCGTGGCGGCGCTGCTCTACCCGTTCCTCTGGCAGCACACCATGATCTCCATCGTCCCCGAGATCCTCATCGACGTGGTGATGGCGCCCACGCCATACCTGCTGGGGGTCCAGAAACACCTCCTGGACCTGGTCACCGACCAGAGCGACGTGAGAGAGAGGGAGGGGGAGGAAGGAGAGGAGAGGGGAGAGGGGGAGGGGGGGAGGAGAGGAAGGAGAGAGAGAGGGGGAGAGAGAGGGAGAGAGGGAGGGGGAGAGAGAGAGAGAGAGAAGGGGGAGGGGGAGGGAGGGAGAGAGAGGGGGAGAGAGAGAGAGAGAGAGAGAGAGAGAGGGAGAGAGAGAGAGAGAGGGAGGGAGAGAGTGGCTCTTATTCTTCTTCTCCTCTCCTCTCACAGCTCCTGGTGGTCGACTTGTCGGAGGATAAAACTGAAACCTTCATTGCTGCCGTAAGTCTCGCCGACAGGAATGTGGATCGTTTAAATTAATTTTTTGTGGATTTTAAAACGTTTGTGGAATCGTTTTTTTTCCCAGATTGGCGACGAGGGTTCAATTCTGCCCCCGAAGCTCGAGGCGGAAATACTGGAGGCGCTAAGTCACCGGGAACAGACGTCAAGTGAGTGAAACGGGGTCAGAGGTCAGAGGTCAGCAGGTCGTCTGTCAATCAGGGGATCGGTGGTTCAATCCCCGCCCTAGTCGATGTGTCCTTGAGCAAGGCACTTAACCCCGAGTTGCTCCGTGTAGCTGAGTCTACGGTGTGTGAATGTAACATGTTGAAAGTCTCTTAAAAGTGCTTCCTTTCCCCTGTCCTGGTCCCTCACATGCTTCCTTTCTTCTCTCCTAGTCCCTCACGTGCTTCCTTTCCCCTGTCCTGGTCCCTCACATGCTTCCTTTCTTCTCTCCTAGTCCCTCACGTGCTTCCTTTCCCCTGTCCCGGTCCCTCAGGTGCTTCCTTTCTTCTCTCCTGGTCCCTCACATGCTTCCTTTCCTCTGTCCCGGTCCCTCAGGTGCTTCCTTTCTTCTCTCCTAGTCCCTCACATGCTTCCTTTCTTCTCTCCTAGTCCCTCACATGCTTCCTTTCTTCTCTCCTAGTCCCTCACATGCTTCCTTTCTTCTCTCCTAGTCCCTCACATGCTTCCTTTCTTCTCTCCTAGTCCCTCACATGCTTCCTTCCCTCTGTCCCGGTCCCTCTCGTGCTTCCTTCCCTCGGTCCCGGAGCAGAAGTCTAGTCCTCTCTCCCTCTCCCTTCCAGCGGTGGAGGAGATGAACCGCGTGGTGTCGGAGGCCTTCCTGCATTTCTTCGTGCGGACCGTGGGCCACTACGGCTCCTACGTGAAGTACGGGCGCGGCGGCGGCGGCGGCGAGGGCGTGTTCGAGAAGAGGAGCTTCTACAAGGCCATCGACTCCAAGACCACGCGGCACTTTGTGAAGAAGTTCATCCAGACGCAGACCTTCGACCTGTTCATGCAGGAGGTGGAGCAGCGGCAGCCCGGGCCGCAGCAAGGTGAGGAGGCGTCTCTGGGTTAAAGACGAGGGGTCCGCAGAGCCAGACGCTTCCTTTGAGCCCGGGGAAAGGTCATCGTCACTTTTCATTTCCATCCGTCGCACAATTGGACTCCAGCAACGACTGTGAGCATCTAAACTTGATCAATGAACATTAAAAAACCTCCTCGTCGTTCAATGAAGCGTCGACCGACGCGGCTCACGTCCTTTGACGTGACCCCTGACGACTTGAAAGAAGACGCGACCGCCTTTTCTCAATGTACGAGAAATACCCCGTGCTTTTATTTTGAAGGTTTCAAATTAAATGGATGTACGTTATACAGGGTTCGTACGGTCATGGAAAACCTGGGAAAGTCATGGAATTTTAAAATGGTCATTTCCAGACCTGGAAAAAACTTAAATCCTAAATGTTTTGGAAAAGTCATGGAAATTTGTTAAGATCACACGTTCATTTACGCCGAGTTTTAAATAATTAATATATTTTTTTAAGAAAGACGCTCAAACTATAAGCCAGCGATAGCTCTCAATACGCAACATTTTCTACAGTTTTCATGTTTATACCGAGATTTCAGTTTGGTCATGGAAATTTGGTTTAAAGTCCTGGAAAAGTCATGGAAAAGTCCTGGAAATCCATTGGTCAACATGTGTAAGAAGCCTGGTTATAATATAAGGGACATTTTCTTATGTACGCTATTTCTACACTCAAATGAACAATAATCAAATGCAAAGAGAGTTATTTAACTATATGTTCAGGTGTAGTTCATACAGAGTTTCGGTATTTTACTGAGTTACCGGCTTCACTGACTCTCTGCTTCCTTTTCTCTTTTTCTTGTTTGTCCTGCAGGAATATTTCACCAAAAGATCCTTGAATACCAAGAGAAGAAGAAAAAGGAGAAGTCAAAGAAACACTAGCCTCAGAGCGGGACCCTGGGTGTACATAGAGGGACTTCATAGAGGAAACCATGTGACTGTTGCACTGTGTGTCTGTTGCAGTTTGGGGATTTAAGTATCAACGTGTGAATTACTGTATGGCGACGTCGCCGCTGCTCTTGTGAAACACTGGCGGGGAGAGAGACTTCAGCAGGAGAATCATTTCACATAAAGATTAGTTTTTTAATCATACCACCTCCTGTCTATGCTTTTTGTCTCGCCGGAAGTCTTCTGTGTCCTAACCGATAACTAAGATGCATCGTACGGTCGGAGGAGCGGCGGCCTCTACCTTTGATTTATAAAATCAACAATATCCAGAGTTTAACAGTCACGTAAGTGTGTAATAATATGACTCCGGCTCTCAATAAACATACACGGGCATGCGGCTGAAACAAAGGGACGACTAGATCTGCTCCACATGTCTGCAGGCACCACACTGCTGTGTTGTGGGGCAAAGGAAGGAGAGGAGAGGAGGCAAGGAAAGGAACTTGAGGATGTACAAACTGGGAGATGAGAGCTCTGCGTTCCACATTGCATACTTTTTTTTATTTTTGTGCTTCTATCCGTAGTCTGCATACTGCAGCTGCACGTTTAGAGTGTACTGTTGCATGCAGGATGCACTCAATAGGGACACTACTTTGTCATAATACTAACCCTAATATATATATATATATATATATATATATATATATATATATATATATATATATATACACATATATATATTATATATATATATATATATATACATATATGTGTGTGTATATATATATATATATATATATATATATATATGTGTATGTACATATATTTGATGTTTATATGTATGTTTGTATATATATTTGTATATGTATATATATATATATATATATATATATTTAGAAATATGTATGTATAAATGTATGTATATTTATTTATATGTATACATATATTTATATATGTATATTAATTTATATTTATATATATATATATATAAACCTTCTGCATAGGGGATTGTGGGTAGTAATATTCATGATTGAATGCTGCTTTGCACACTGGAATTTCTTTGGGTGTACTGTTTTTGGATTGCCTTACTGTGCTGTGATTGGCTAGAAGTAATTACTACTGTGCTGTGATTGGTGGAGGTGAATCACTGAGTCTTTTAATTTAACTCATTGTTGCAGAAATTCTGCAGACGGGGAATTTTAACACGGACAGACAGTTTGTTCACGTAAGGCAGCAAACCTGTTGAAGTCTCAGAAAAGTGCTGAGTTTAAGTTGAATTAACCTTTAACTTGAATTATATGCAGACTTTGGCCAAGAAAATTACCCACAATTCATTGAAATGTGACATCAAACACGAGGTAGCCAGTGGAAGCTTGGGGGTACGACCCATTGTCGTTTCCTCGCTCCTCACCGGAAGTTGCTCTGCGCCGCCATATCGACGGAGGGAGAAGTGGGAGGAGCCATGATCGAGACACGCCCCCTTATTGTTCATCAGCTATTTGATTGGACGCTGCAACTGATCGAGTTTCACACAGAGTAAAGACAGATTAACAAGTTATGTATAAGATTTGTTTTCCTAATTCACAATGTTTTTTTTAAATATGTTCATTGTAGGTCTGAATAACAAAAGGACAACAAGCACTGTTCTTCATTTATAAAAGGAAATAGTCTTTTCTTGATCTTTTATTTCCCTCAATATCTTTTATGGATCCTATTTAAATCACACAAAGGAAACACTTTTGACATCATTTATAATAATTTCCATTTGGTCACATGTGGCTGATCGTTCCCGAGTATCGGGTTTGATTACGTTTTATAATTTAAGTTTAAACTGAAACATTGAGGCTACAAAATATTATTCTAGTGTTGCAGAAAAACTATTATCATATTGTGGGTTATTTTATGTCACAATCTGAATTTCAAAACATAAAGACACAAATAATTAATAAATAAGGAAAGTAATCTGTCGGTAGAAATAAATCATGAATATCTCACACTGTAGATAAACATCTCCACTTTAACTAACATGTTTTAATTAGTATTAGTACAGTGATGCTAACTGTCTTTATTACACATATTGTGATGCTATCTGTCTTCATAACTACAATTAGTAGTGTAACAGCATTCAAAACATTATACAATAGTTATCTATATTTTAAGAGGACTTTTAGTGTTAAAAGAGTGGAAAAAGTATTTCTTTTAATATGAAAGAATGCTGTTTATCACTTATTTGACCAATAAAAATGTCCAATACAGAATGGTAGAATGAGCATTACAAAAAAAATAAAACACGATGAACAATGGTGGAAATTATGCAAAAGAAAATAGAGATATATTTTAAACTATAAATAGGACAAACGTAAAATGTACGGTACGATTTGGGAATTCTTGGGAATGGAAATTAAAGATTACACAATCAATGCCACATAACCACTTTTCAATGTCATCCACCAAGGTTGCCTTCAGCCCGATGTTCACACAGATTTCTCCAAATCCTGCTCATCTGTGTCATTTTATTCCTGAACATTACGCAATCCTCTTTTCAAGTGTGTATTCTTTGCTTTTGGCAGAATGAAAAGCCACAGCACCCCCTGGCAACAGGATCTAGTTAATACCATTTTTCTCGAATATGCATATTAGGAAATGTGGCCATGCAAACAGTTCAGTGTGATCTACACTTTAGATTATCAGTGCATCTAATTATAGAACTTTAGAACATCAGTGTATCTAATTCTAGAACTTTATAACACCAGTGTATCTAATTTTCAGAACTTTAGAACATCAGTGTATCTAATTTCCAGAACTTCAGAATATCTGAAGCTGATATGATCGGAGGAGCTAATCATATTTCGCATAATAACTTTAATAATAACCAAACAAAAAGTGTAGGTAATAAATAGTTCTTGATTCAATAATTTGCTGTAGGTGTACTTGCTAAACTCCGCCACTAGATGTCGCCCTAGTTCAGACTCATTTGGTGACGCAACCGTCGTTGAAGGAGAGGAAGAGAGGACGAGAGGACGGCAGACACCGCACCTTCAACCAAGGTAAGTGAACAAAGACCAACTATCCGCATACTGAACGAAAGCGCGAGGAGACAGTACGTGGAACTTTTTATTTAGTTGTTTATCTTAGTAAGTGGATTGTGGACGTGCTCGGATATTCTGTTTGGAAACAAGGGACTCGGTTTATTTTAGTGGATAAGTAGCTAGCGTTTACTAGCTAACTTTCCCGTAGCCGTTGGCTTTGGGTAACTTCACGTTGTCAAGTGCGTTATAACGGAAATAGAGATATTATTTCAAAATAAAATGCAGACGGACGGATATGGTATAAAACAGGCTTTCTTCTGAACGGGATGGTTTTATTTTGAAGGAACATCCGGTGTTATTCGTCCAGGATTTCGGTGACTTGATGGAGATAGGAACTTTAATAGCTAACTAGCTTGCTAACTAATGTTAGCCAGTTTAAAGCATTTGTTTGCTATCGGTTAAAGGAAACTACGCTCACTTTTAAACATTACAGCATATCATTGAACCCGAGCTTCATCAAAGTACGTAACGCGTTGCATTGCTGTCTGTTTATAACCGTTTACTCTTAGGGTAGCGTGTTAAACGCACGTATTTGCTACGTTGCAACCAAAACTAACAACTTTGGTGGCTAACGTTAGCTGCGTGTTGTTGACACACATCGAGCCGAATACAAATAACTTCACTACGTCCGTTCTTCTGTCATTCATAGTGTTGTTTTACTGAAGGACAACACGACGAGCTCTCGGTTGAAGTGTGTGACCTTACCCACGTAAAGCTGCTAACTTAAGGCGACATTACACTATCTAACCTATCAAATAATTAATAAATAAGAGAAAGTATTCCGTCGGTAGAAACAGATCATGAATATCACACAAATAGTAATTTAACAGGTAGAAAAACATCTCCACTGTAACAGTGATGATAATTGTTTTAATTAGTATGAGTACAGTGATAATAATATTACTGTCTTTATTATACATCTAGTGATGATAACTGTTTGTATTAGTATTAGCACAGTGATGATAACTGTCTTTATTACTCATATATAGAGATGATAACTGTCTTTATTACTCGTATAGAGATGATAACCGTCTTTATAAAAGACGGTTATCATCACTATGTGTAATAAAGACTCTTTATTACACATATAGTGATGATAACTTTCTTTTTTACACATGTTGTGATGATAACTGTCTTTATTAGTATTAGTACAGTGATGATAACTGTCTTTATTACTCATATATAGAGATGATAACTGTCTTTATAAAAGACAGTTATCATCACTATGTGTAATAAAGTTATTACACATATAGTGATGATAACTGTCTTTATTACACATATAGTGTTGCTAACTTTCTTTTTTACACATATAGTGATGATAATTGTCTTTATTACAACATCTTTATAACATATTTTTCTTAGGGCTCAGCCCGATAAAAGACTCCTCCATCAGTGCTTGCACAAATCAGATTTCGTCATGATTTCTTCATAACTGCATCATGTTATCGCTGCTCTGCGTAGACGGCGGCGCTTTCCTTCCTCTTTCTCTGGGCCGACAGTCATTTTATTTCACGGCTCAGTTTTTGTTATTGTTGAGCTCAACACTCCTTCCTCTATGTGTTGTTCTCCTCCAGGTAAAGCATGGCGATGACCGGCCCGAGCTCGTGCTCCTCCATGAGCAACCACACCAAGGAGCGGGTCACCATGGCCAAAGTGACCCTGGAGAACTTCTACAGTAACCTCATCGCCCAGCACGAGGAGCGGGAGATGAGGTAACGGCCGCACGGCGCTTCAGATCGACGCGCGGAAATTCTTTATGATTCTTATCTTTATTTAAAAGAGATCTAACATGTACAGTTAAATCACAAATGTCCCCATTTGATGCTCTGTGCCAGATTGTGGCTGCACAGCTAATTTGCATTTGTAGTCTCTTTACAGACCATAACAAACAAAACTAATGAGCGCATACCTTTGCCGCAGCCACATTTTAGAATTAGTTGCATGCCAATTGGATACAAATTGAAGATTTTTACCTTTTCGTGATCTTGACCTTGACATTTGACCCGATCGATCCCAAAATCTAATCAAATGGTTCCCAGATAACAACCAATCGTTTCACCAAATGTCATGCGATTCGGTTTAATACTTTTTGAGTTATGCGAATAACACGCACGCATACAAATAAATACACAGCGATCAAATCATAACCTTCCACATTTTCAATGCAAAGGTAACAATTGCAAACAGAACATTATAAGACAGAAATATGAATCAAAAAGAATGAACCAAACTGTATTTTTTCAGTGGCTGCACAATTTTGTCAAATAACATAATTTTGTTGACGATTCCAGCTCAAACCACACTGAGAATGTCGTTCACAGTTCAACTGAAGCATGTCTCTTCGGCACGTCGCTCCGTACACAAATTTCTTTGTTTGCATTTCGGCCCGAGCGCGTGGCTTACGTCAGAATGCTGTTGAGGCGACGCCACTTCCTGTTGTGACACGTTTCCTCAGAGTGTGTTCTCCTCGCTCTCCTGGTTGGTTGAGTAGAGAATGGAGGGGTTGTTGCCTTTAATTATAAATGAATTCTTTAAATACATATTTGAATCATCCAATAGTGATGATAAAGATAGGAAACGTTCTCCATTATTCAGTGTGTTGGCTCGAGGAGCGCCAGGAAGACACAAAGATAACAAACAATAACAGTAAACAGCGGCTCGTCGGACGGAAATCCAACTCCAAACGTCCGGTTGTAACAACGCTTTCTGGTTGTTGTTATTGTCATATTGTTCCTGATCATTTTGAATATAGTAAGTCTAGGATGTACGTTTAAAAATATATATTTCGACTGATTGTCACTGATATCTTTGAGTTCACACACACACTGCATCATTTGCTAATGGTCCGATTGTGTCTGCTCCCGTCTGCCAGGCAGCAGAAGCTGGAGAAGGTGATGGACCAGGAGGGCTTGGCGGATGAAGAGGTGAGCTGTTTTCCCAGCATGCTTTGCGTTAGCCTCGGTCCCCGTCTCGCTCGGCGTTGGAAGTGATGAAGTGCTCGCGTGTGCGCTGAAGAAGGGATGTCTGTGCTCCTCAGAAACGGATCCGGCGGTCTCAGCATGCGAGGAAAGAGACCGAGTTCTTACGCCTGAAACGGACCCGACTGGGTCTGGAGGACTTCGAGTCCTTGAAGGTGATTGGCCGAGGAGCTTTCGGAGAGGTAAGGAGCCGTTTGCATCTTTAATCACAGCATCAAAAGTGGAGAACGTCCACCATATATGAAAGTATGGCTTGTTTAGAAAGCCTCCAGGTGGATCAGCTGTGTGTGTTTGTGTGTGTTTGTGTGTGTCTCTCAGTTTCTCCTCCAGTGGCGGAGATGAATGAACTTTATTGTTTTGCCTCCAGGTTCGTCTGGTGCAGAAGAAAGACACCGGCCACGTCTACGCCATGAAGATCCTCCGCAAAGCTGACATGCTGGAGAAGGAGCAGGTGAGGCTGAGAAATGCTCACACACACACAGGAATGCCGCCAGGTGGACATCGTTTAAACCGTGTGTGTGTGTGTGTGTGTGTGTGTGTGTGTGTGTGTGTGTGTGTGTGTGTGTGTGTGTGTGTGTGTGTGTGTGTGTGTGTGTGTGTGTGTGTGTGTGTGTGTGTGTGTGTGTGTGTGTGTGTGTGTGTGTGTGTGTTAGGTTGGCCACATCCGGGCGGAGCGAGACATTTTGGTCGAGGCCGACAGCCTCTGGGTGGTCAAGATGTTCTACAGCTTCCAGGATAAGATGAACCTCTATCTCATCATGGAGTTCCTCCCTGGAGGTATGACCCCCACACACACACACACACACACACACACACCTCTTTGTAACTCCACAACGCGGTGAAGTGACGGAGTGGTCTCTGCCGTCGCGGCCGCAGGAGACATGATGACGCTGCTCATGAAGAAGGACACGCTGACGGAGGAGGCCACTCAGTTCTACATCGCCGAGACGGTGCTGGCCATCGACTCCATCCACCAGCTGGGCTTCATCCACAGAGACATCAAACCGGACAACCTGCTGCTGGACTCCAGGGTGAGTGCGCCTGCAGCTTTAAAGTCAGACGGAGAGGCGACTACACTCCTGTAAAGGTGGCAGGAGGTTTCTCATCCCTCAATATTGTACAAACGTTGTATGCATAATCTTGTGTTTTTAGGTTAGTTTTTCATACAATGTTTGTACAATATTTCCGCTTTCCACTGGGTGCACAAACAATTATTAGTGACTATACGCTTAGACGTTGTCATGTACGAACTAGACGTGATGCAACGAGAAGACTCGCACATTCAAAACGGACAAAGCAAATAAATAATGGAGAACTCTGTTAAAATGGATTATAAAAGTCAGAGGAACATAAAAGCATGCAGAGCTAATTAAATATATAACGGCAGACACAGCCAGACGACACTGCTGTGCAAAGCTGACGCATAATGCCGGTTTACGAGATTTAAAAGGAGTCGTGGACGGTACTTTATATAAAGCTTCACAGCTGCCTCTTCGTCCCCTCGTGCGCTCACATTTAAGATACTCCAATTATCTCCTCATGATGTCCATGATGTCCCAGCTGGAGCTCATTGTGTGTGTGTGTGTGTGTGTGTGTGTGTGTGTGTGTGTGTGTGTTGTCTCCCAGGGTCACGTGAAGCTGTCTGACTTCGGCCTGTGCACGGGGCTGAAGAGGGCCCACCGCACCGAGTTCTACAAGAACCTGAACCACAGCCTGCCCAGCGACCTCAGTAAACAAAGTGAGGCCGCCCTTCCGTTCAGCTCACCTGTCGTCAGGTAGAATCACGCAGCGCACCGTAGAGACGTAGGGTTCTAACGCCGAGCGTCTTGGTCCTCCAGCGGCCTTCCAGAACATGAACTCCAAGAGGAAAGCAGAGACCTGGAAGAGGAACCGGAGGCAGCTGGTAGGTCTGGACCCGGGCGTGGGGACACGGGAGGGTTCTAGGACAAGACGGTGTTTCATTGAGGCAGCCGAGTGTGTTTCTATATGAGCTTTAAGAGTTTCAGACGGTCAGCTTCTCATCTCAAAACTCAGTATCTAGTTCTCCTTGAGCCAAATTTAGATTAATGGACGTCCAGGGTTCGTAGGTCATGGAAAAGTCATGGAACCATATTTCCAGGAAAGGTCACGGAGAAATTTTTTCAGGGTGGGAAAGTCATGGACATTTTTTATATTCATATGTGCATTCACGTTGAGCTTTAAATAATTTAATATGCTTTTAAAAGAGCGATGTTCAAAATATAAGCCGCCTACGCTCTTTCATAGTCGCACATTTTTCCACGCTGCAAGCGAACGCACCTTAACTTAAAAGATGTAAATGTTTTATTCTTTTAACTGAAACCTTAACTGAAAATACATTAATGTTTTAATCTTTTAATCAAACTATTGTTTCTCATTCATTTGAGTCATTTAAGTTGATATACTTATAGTTTGGATTCTCATTGTTAGTTTAAATACGACATGTTCTCACTGTTTTATGAATGCACCCAGATTTCACAACTTTCTTTTGGTCATGGTAATTAGTTTTAAAGTCCTGGACACCCATTGGTCGACGCGTGTATGAACCCTGGTTGTCGCTCAGAATCACACGTCACAACAAACTTTTTAATTGGTCGTTCCGTTGGCTCCGCCTCCTCGCAGGCTTTCTCCACAGTGGGAACCCCCGACTACATCGCTCCAGAGGTCTTCATGCAAAACGGATACAACAAGCTCTGCGATTGGTGGAGCCTGGGTGTCATCATGTATGAGATGCTGATAGGTAGATGACTTGTCTTCTTCACCTCTGGGGGGGGGGTCAGACCACACCTGATGTGGCGTTAACGGATGCCTGGTCCTCTCGCAGGTTACCCTCCCTTCTGCTCGGAGACGCCTCAGGAGACGTACAGGAAGGTGATGAACTGGAGAGAGACGCTCACCTTTCCCCCGGAGGTGCCGATATCGGAGAAGGCCAAAGACCTGATCCTCAGGCAGGAACACGCCCCTCACTTTGTAACCATAGTAACCGTGACTTTCACCTCTTCTGTCTTTCACCCCTCACTTTGTAACCATAGTAACCGTGACTTTCACCTCTTCTGTCTTTCACCCCTCACTTTGTAACCATGGTAACTGTAACTTTCACCTCTTCTGTCTTTCACCCCTCACTTTGTAACCATGGTAACTGTAACTTTCACCTCTTCTGTCTTTCACCCCTCACTTTGTAACCATGGTAACTGTAACTTTCACCTCTTCTCTTCTGTCTTTCATCCCTCACTTTTTAACCATGGTAACCGTAACTTTCACGTCTTCTCTCGTCCTTCACCCCTCACCTTGTAGCCCGTGTTGCCCTCAGAGCTCACGACACCTAAATGCTCTGTATTGAATGTCTGGGTGTGTGTGTGTGTGTGTGTGTGTGTGTGTGTGTGTGTGTGTGTGAGCAGGTTCTGCTGTGAGGAGGAGCACCGGGTCGGCGCCGCCGGCGTGGAGGAGATCAAATCCAACGCTTTCTTTGAGGGGGTGGACTACGACCATATCAGGTGGGCAGCGGCACCCCGAGGTCGTGTCCCTCCAGAGAACCGACGGAAAAAAACACAAAATAAAGACCGACGAGAGGAACCGCAGAACTCTCTACAGCTGTCCTATCAAACTGGGTTCCAGAAGTTCCCTTTAGCCACGCCCCTTATTTTACAACTACGTGTCCAGTTCAAACAAGACTGATTTCATCTAATGTCCCCCCCCCCCCCACAGAGAGAGACCCGCTGCCATTCCCATCGAGATCAAAAGCATCGACGACACCTCAAACTTCGACGAGTTCCCCGACTCCGACATCCTCACGCCGACAGGTAACGCCGTCTCTCTCTCTCTCTCTCTCTCTCTCTCTCCCTCTCCCCCCCTTCTGAGTGTGTTAGAATAATAAAAAAGACCTCTCCTCCTTCTCTTCCTCCTCTTTCTCCTCCCCTCTTCCTGCAGTCGCTCCGGTGTCCAACCAGACGGAGGCGGACCTGAAGAACAAGGACTGGGTCTTCATCAACTACACCTACAAGCGCTTCGAGGGCCTCACGGCCCGGGGGGCCATCCCGTCCTACATGAAGTCGGGGAAGAGATGAGCGACAAACCCGAAACGAGTCGTCCACCCCCCCTCTCCCCCCCCCCCCCCCCGCTGTCCGAGGAACCTCGAGCCCCGAGAGCAGAACCCTCTGCGGACCCTCGGTTTCCACCCGTTGCTTCTTTTTCTTCTCGGAAACCGACGCCTTCATTTCCCTCCTCTCTCTCTCTCTCTCTCTCTCTCTCTCTCTCTCTCGGGCACTTTCCGAAGGGTAGCACTTCTACTTCCTGCTCACACACACACGGAGAACCGAACTGGGATTAGAGTGAAAGGATCCTCTTTCTCTCTCTCTCTCCGTATGCCTTTCTTCCCTCCATCCCTCCAGCCGGTGGATGATGCTGTGGCTTGTCTATCTCTCTCTCTCTCTCTCATCCCGACACCAGCGCCCATTACATTCCTCTTCCTCCCTGTTGAACCAGCACAGCTCTGTCGGACTGAGCCCCCCCCCCCCCCCCCCCCCTCTTCACCTCCGCCGCGTCACTTGAAGTGAATCAGGGATTCTGTCCAAATGTTCCTCGCCTCGAGGCGTCTGACCGCAAACCAAAGACTGAGCGATGTTTCCGCTCCATCGCTCCACGTAACTTTAAACGAGTATTTTTAGTTATTTTTCTTTTCTTAATGGCATGAGATCACATGATGAGAGATCACATGAGATCACATGATGAGAGATCACATGATGAGAGATCACATGAGATCACATGATGAGAGATCACATGATGAGATCACATCACATGAGAGATCACATGATGAGAGATCACATGATGAGAGATCACATGATGCAAGATCACATGAGAGATCACGTGATGAGAGATCACATGAGAGATCACATGATGAGATCACATCACATGATGATATCACATGAGAGATCACATGACGAGAGATCACATGATGAGATCACATGATGAGATCACACGATGAATCACATGAGAGATCACATGATGAGATCACATGAGTTCACATGATGATACCACATGAGATCACATGATGACAGATCATATGATAGATCACATGATGAGAGATCACATGATGAGATCACATCACATGATGAGATCACATGAGATCACATGAGTGGTGCAAACACAAAGAGTCTTGTTACATTTGTTTTTCCTCTCACTAGGACCGTCTTTACGTGTTGCACCTTTTTTCTTTTTCCTGGCGTTTGCTCCATGGAAGCCGTCTTAGACGCGTCTTTGACGGGAAGTGAAGGCACCGTTTCTTGTTTTTTACTGTTTCAATGAACATGATTCAAACCCAGAGTTAGTTTTCTTTTCTTTTCGGCGTCTCGCCGTGGCGGAGACGACGTCTGATGCAACGGTCGCGGTCTCTGAGCAGAACCCAGTGGACCCAGTGGACTCACTTTTTTTAAGAATCAAAGACTCACAGGGCTAAACATGTTCCAGTGAACACAATATCCAACATGCTGTCATTTAAAAAAACAAATGAATGTAAATGAAGTCTTACGGAGAGAAAACAATATGTCTGTGTTTTTATAACACAATAATTCCAAAATGCTGTTTGTGTGAATGTCGCCTGGATCGTAGAGCTTCTTCTTTTTATTATTCTTTTCTTTTTCTTTTTTCCGCATATGGCACACAACGCTATGCAAGACCCTCTACCCCAGAAACGGGGAGGAAGAAAAGAACACGGGATGAATTTAAACCTACAATGTATTTGAGATATTTCTGTCTTTCAGAATATTTACATCATTTTTAGGTTTAGGTCAAAACTGTCTCAAGTTTTACTTTAGAATACTTTTTTTTAAAGTCAGAATTTATCGATTTGTAATCGGGACTTTCTACTTGTATGCAAGTAAATCCCAAAATATAGAATTCCATCATAATCTTTGCGTTATTGACTTAGTAGAGCTCATCATTTATCATAATTGTACCATCACACAATTTGGATTAAAAAAAAGAGAGTTTTATAAGTCTGAATTTATCGATTTGCAATCGAGACTTTATTTTTTTATGCAAGTAAATCCCAAAATATAGAATTCCATCATAATCTCAGAATTCATCGGGTTGTAATTGTTAAATAATCCCAAAAATATTGAATTTCATCAAAATCTTAACACAAGGATTCTCATTTGCGTATCTTTTCCTTAAACGTCCAAATGTGTGTCCTCTAAGTCGATAACGTAAAAGATGTCGTCATGACGAGTTATAGATGAACATCCTGCAATCTGTCGCACAATTTAGACTTTATAAAACAACCCCGTATTTTAATTTGAAAGAACAAGTTGACTTCCTGTTTGTTCTGGGCTTCCATTCGCTGGAGGGTTGTTGTTGTTGTTGAGGTTCTGCATGTTTTGTTGTTATTTTTTTACCTGCAGATGGTCATCTTAAAGCAACAGAGCACATGGAACGACATTTATTATGTTATTGTTTTCTCGATGTTGCCACTCTGTGTGTGTGTGTGTGTGTGTGTGTGTGTGTGTGTGTGTGTGTGTGTGTGTGTGTGTGTGTGTGTGTGTGTGTGTGTGTGTGTGTGTGTGTGTGTGTGTGTGTGTGTGTGTGTTCGTGCGAGGAAAGGAAGAAGAGAAGTGATGTGGATTGCGTTGGCGTCTGGTTTTGTACGGGCGGCGCTCCGGCGTGTGTCGGGCGTGAGGGTTTTTACTGTTGTTGTTTTTCGGGAAGGTGGGTGTACATTATTTAAACCACCGGTCTCTCTGTAGCGCGCGGCTGTTTTATTGTTTTCTGCTATTTGACAATGAATTACTCTGCACTTAAAGCCTTGTGTCCTCCTTCCACACACCAGGGCGGGGGGGGGGGGGGGATCGGGATCGGGATCGAGATCGGGACCCGGGTCAGGATCAGAGGCCTCGAGTCCTCCTTTCTGGGGAGACATTTAAATCTAACGCAAGAGTTGTATGACGAATATAAACCTTTTTTATCAGAAACAAATATTTTTTTAAAGAAAATTCTTAAAACTTAAGTCTTTAAAATACAAAAATAGATACTTAACACTGGTTGTTAATGTTCATGATATCTGTATTCACCCCGTGTAGGATGACATAACCTGAATGATGGCCTCATGGAGAGAAGAACACCTTCATGGTTGAACTCTCCTCTGGCTGCTCATAATCCACTCAATCATCTTTATTTGTTTACAAATTAAATGTTTTCTTAATACAGAAACAGTTTGTATATAATATCACCTCGAAAACGAAATAGAGATTTCACCCCAATAAATGCGTGTCTTCCTATATTTTATAAGATATAAGATTGAACCGGCTCTCATCAGTAAAATCAGATGTAAAGATGCAACTCTCTGGCTCCCTCGTGTGGCTCAAAGGTGAACTACAGGAATCAAAGACTTAACCGACGGGTTGGAGTTATCTGGTTGATTAAAGGGGCGGGGCCTGTGGCTATGGAGAATTTTAAATGTATTAAGTATAAATAAATAAATACAGGAATAAATAAATGCTTGAATGTATAAATAAATACAGGAATAAATACTGTATATATTTATTCCTGTATTTATTCATGCATTTATTTATTTATACTTAAGACTGTTTAAGTCCTCCATATGTTTCCATATGGTTTGATGTTGATGAAAAATGTAGTTTTTTGGAGAAACATTACATTGAAGATTAAAATAATAAATGTTTCAATGTAGAAACTGAACTGCTCAAACTTTTAAACAGTGAATAAACATTAATAAATAATAAATAAGCATCGACAGTACAGAGAATTCCTAATAAGGGCCGACGGATGCAAATTAGCTGTGTAGCTACAAGTTTTAACTGTACATTGTCCCTTTTAATTAAAGATAATAATTAATTAATTAATAAAAAGCTTTTGTTTTCAACTGTCGGATCAGAGGATGAGAAAAACACCTCCGATGAAACCGTGACCCTTAAACTCGACATTTTATATTTAATAATATAAACCTTCTATGTGGAGAAACCAGGTGGATTTAAGTGAAGCAGCGCTGTCAGTCCAGCAGGTGGCGCTCTTGGCCTTGCTGTGGTCCTGGGTTCTGGTGTCTCTGTGATCCAGGACACCAGTAGTCCTGTAACACAAGCACGGTTTAAGTAAATTAAATACATATTATTATTGAATGTTAATTTCAACTTATTTCCAAGTCGACCAGACTGGTATCCAATTATTTAGGATTTAAACCGAATGGATTATTTTAATTGGATCAATGTGATCCTACGACATAATTGTTGGTTGCCCCTCTACCTCCTGTTTGTATACTGTAACGATATATTATGACAGTGATGTCATGACATCGTAATAATATGAAATACTGAGCGGACGCATAAACTAACATTACATTAAATTACATAAATCCTTTACTCTCATCCTTGTGCACTTTTGCACATTTCATTTGATTGCACGTCCCACCACGTCTCTTTCAGTTAAAAACAGATATTTTAATGTATTTATTATAAATATTGTTATGCTATATGTATGTTTATTGTCTTTTGAAATACTCGCTTATCAAACAACCCCGATGCTAGAAACCCACCGCCTTCAGCTCAGTTCTCTGTAATTGCCTTTCTTAGTCTTGTTTATTATGTTTAAATGACTTTACACCGTGTGGTACTGTAGATAATAATCATAATAATCCAGTGTGGTCGACTCATTAGAATCAGTCACACCAGATGAATGAAGAGGTTAAGACTCGCTTCCTGCTGCACGCTGGACCTGAGCTGATGGACTTCCACTCGTCCTCCAACCTGACATCAGACACGTCATTGCAGACAAAAGAAGGGAAGAAAGAAAAGAGGAGAAGCCGCCCTGATTCACTCAGCCAGACATCCAGGAATCAAAAGATTAATCAAGAGCCGGAGTCGAGGAAATGTCAACGAGACGCTTCAATCAGCGTCGCCACGGCGACATTGTTCGGCCGGAGCTTTGAACACCGGCTAATGAAGACGTCAGCGGGGGTCTGAGGGAAGGAAATGAGGAAAGGAGGTAAGGAGGTGATTGGAGCCAAGGTGGGAGAGAGCTGCAGAACCCTGCACGCAGAACCGTGAAGGTTCCACCTGGAACCGGAAATGGTTCTTGAGAGTGATGCCATGGAAAAAACATTTCTGGTTCCATAAAGAACCTTTCAAACCAGGGTTCTCTAAAGAACCATTTCCTTAAAGAGTTCTTCAAAGAACCTATAAACGTGTCTCAAAGAAACTTAAAGATGGTTCTTTAAGGCACCGTTTCTGGTTCCTCAAAGAACCTTCCAAACCAGGGTTCTTTAAAGAACCATTTCCTGAAATAGTTCCTCAAAGAACCTATAAAGGTGTCTCAAAGAACCTTAAAAAATGGTTCTTTGAGGCATAATTTGTGGTTCCACTGAGAACCTTTCAAACCAGGGTTCTATATATAACCATTTCCTTAAATAGTTCTTCAAAGAACCTATAAAGGTGAACCTATAAATGGTTCTTTAGTAGGTGAAAAGCTGGTAAAGAGAGACATTCATCTCACGATGAGCGGTGGACACCAACAACAGAACCTCCGGTGACCTTTGGGGTCAATCTGACCCCATTCCACGTTTAAAGTCTCAAAATATATGATGGACATCAAGTTTTATGCTTCATATTTTACAACTTTTTTCTTATTTAAAGAGGAATAAACCTTTTTTTGTATATTTAATTACTTTGAGCATCTAACAAATTAAGAGGAAAATAGAAAAAATACGAAATAAAATAAACACTAAATACAGCAAATATGGACTTTTGCCATTTTCGACTGTGTTTATAATTAAAATGTGGCGATTCAGAGACTTGTTGGTAAACTTTTGGGAATCTGAACATAGTCGTCTCATAACTACGTGTTTGTTATGTATAATAATAATACTAATAATCTCACAGCTGGTAGTTCAGATGTAATTACCCTGCACAGTAACTATAACAACAAGTGTCTGAGGTAGTAATGAACATGAAGCCCGCCCTCCTCTGATTGGCCCTCTGAGCGTGGTGTTGCTATGCAGAACGGGGCCAGACAGGAAGTAGATAACGTCTCTAACTGCAGTTTAGTTGAGGGTTGAGCTCGAGGAACCACGGAGTATTGATTTGGGTCCAGGACACACACACACACACACACACACATGCACACGCACACGCACACACAAACATACACACTTACACACACACACAGACACACACATATACACACATACACCCAGACACACACACACACACACACACACATAAACACATACACATAAACACAGACAGACACGCACACACACACAGAAACACACATACAAACACACATATACACGTAGACACACATACACACACACACACACACACACATAAAGCAAGGGACAAACAGGGGACTCTTGAAACCCAACAGAGGCAGCACAGGGGTCCTTATGTCTATGAACCAATAGATCACACACACACACACACACACACAGCGGTACATCTATGAGCCCATACATCCTGTGTGTGTGCGTTATCGCCCCTTCCAAAGCGCCTGAGTGTGTGTTATCATCTCTGGCATAATGAACCGTGGCGACTCTGTTGGCCGTTCATCGTATTTCACATTCCTGGTGGATTCCATTACTGAGGCGTGGATCTGCATCCCTCCTCCACCTACAGATAATATAGGTTTAGATGTAATCTCCGTGCCCATCATGCGCCGCATAAATATAAATGATGGAGTCTCTTTCGCTCATTTAAATCTGCAGAGCGGGCTCCATTTAATTAAAAGCAGTATTTTTTATTGATCCTTGGGACATCACTTTTTCCTGCTCTTTGATATACACTCACAGTGTTTTATTGGCTGGTCATGCTGGGGTTGGAGGGAGGTGAGAGGGGATGGGCTCAGGTTTAGTTTGGGTAAGATTAATAATATACCGTTGCTTGTCTTCTCTTGTCAACTGGTTGATGTAGTTCTGTGGGGAGGGACTGGTTTTATACCTCCCCGTGGTGTCTGCTGTCAGAAGTGAACACTTTGCTAAGTCGTTCACCAAATCAAACTCATCATTTCATGTTTATTCTTCTTGAAGAATAAGTAAACAGAAAGACAATTTCAGTCTTAAACGAGGAGCCTCTGCAAACGTTGTGATGGTGTCTGTGGAGGGGGAACGTTAAGACAAGGAGGAACGTGCTTGTTGTCCCTTTGGAAGAGAGAGCACTGTCTCTTTAAGAGAGGGACGCTGCCTCTTTAAGAGAAGGCCACTGTCTCTTAAAGAGAGGAGCCCTGTCTCTTTAAGAGAAGGCCGCTGTCTCTTAAAGAGAGGAGCCCTGTCTCTTTAAGAGAAGGCCGCTGTCTCTTAAAGAGAGGAGCCCTGTCTCTTTAAGAGAAGGCCGCTGTCTCTTTAAGAGAGGGGCGCTGTCTCTTTAAGAGAGGGGCGCTGTCTCTTTAAGAGAGGGCCTTAATCTCTTTTAGAGAGGGGTTTAATCTCTTTTAGAGAGGGGTGTTGTCTCTTTAAGAGAAGGCCGCTGTCTCTTTAAGAGAAGGTCGCTGTTTCTTAAAAAGAGGAGCCCTGTCTCTCTAAGAGAGGGGCATTGCCTCTTTAAGAGAGGGCAGCTGTCTCTTTAAGAGAGGGGCGATGTCTCTTTAAGAGAGGGGCGTTGACGTGTCCACCACCATGTGTAAATCAACTCGCCCACACACACACACAAACACACAAGGGTTCTTAAAGGTTCTTTAAAAGGCTTTGTGGTTTTACGAGGAACCATCACCCACTGAAGAACATTTTTTTTAATTCAAGGCACCATTATAGGTTCTTTAAAGAACCCTGGTTTGAAACGTTCTTTGAGGAACCAGAAGAAAAAAAAGTTAAAAGGCCCAAAAGGATCAAATTCTCCAAATACTTACTGGAGATGGATATCTACGGAAGGGAGAAAACAAATGTGCTGCCTGTGATTGGTCGATCCTCGTCACATGATCCAGGTGCCCAGCGTAGCATTCCGGAGGTTCAGAGCATTTCAAACATAATATTCTGTTTTCTTACGTCACGCCTCTCCACACCTGAGACTTCAGTCCTCTTCAGAAACATAATCCATGTTTTTTGTGCTCCATGATAAATCCCTTTGTAACGGTTGTGATGTATTATGTGTGTTATCGATCATAACGTCTCTTTTAACTACTCCAGCAGAACATCCCCCCCCCCCCCCCGCCCCCGAGTGAGATCCTTTCATCCTGGACTCCTTCGCGCCGCCTCACTGATCCAAACGCACTTCAACGCAACGCGCCGTCCGTGATCACCGACTTCTTTCACTTCATTCAAACGAGCTCGCCTTCGATGCAGAGACTATCTGTTTGTCCTTGAGAGTCTATTATCCCCCCCCCCCCCCCCGAGCCTTTTGTTCTCCGGGTTCTTAGACGTCCTCCTCGGCTGGTGACGCCACGGCTCAGAAGACCGTGTTCTGGAGTTCACGAGCAAAGGTCACCTCGCCCTGAGATGTGACGAGCTCATTAGCATCTAAGGAAACGTGTTGCGTTGTCGTGATGGAAGCTGCACGTTGGGGGGGGGGGGGGGGGGGGGTAAGAACTCTTCGTGTTGACCCCCCCCCCCCCCCCCTGAGAAGTCCACCAATGAAGAAGTTCTGTTTTGTTCTTTTTTTGTTCTTCATTATTCAAAAAAATCCTATTTCGTTAGCTCAGGCGACTAGCTAGCTAGCGTTAGCTTCTGTTTGGGTTTGAGATTCTTTTGATTTCATACAAACATTTGTCTCACAGAGGGACACACACACAGACACACACACACATGTAACATTGGATACAATTAAATGTAATATTAACTCGGGATCTGGTAACGTGGCCAAAAAAATGTCAGGATGCAATTCCCTCTACTGACCATCAAGGGGCGACTCGTAATATGAGAAAAGGACTCTTGATTCATTCCCTCTGTAAAACATCGTAAACTTGAGTTTATGCTCTCAAGTCTTCTTCAAAACAGCGTGATGACGATTTAGAGTCAAACGGACCATAAAACAAAATGGCCGACAGCCCTAATCCAAGATGGTGATGGTAAAATCCCTGAACTCGAAGCTTCAAAGCATCAGTTCACAAATCAATGAATGACGTCGAAAAACAATTAGACGTCCGTCGTATTTTCCCAGAGTCCATAGCATAGCAGCAGTTAGCTTGCGTCGTGTCGGCTACTTTTCGGGCTCCTCCCCTCGGCGCCGCCATCGATCTGTTTTGTCCGTAATCCTGACGAAGCGCCTCCTCTTCTCGCTCGGGGACGTCGGAGCGCGGCGCCGCGATGTGTTGTAACGTCCCGCGAGGGAGGCGAAGGCTGAAAATGGCCGCCGGCGGTATGGCCGTCCGTGGGCGTGCACACAGCGAGCGATATGAGTCACATGACCACATGACCACGAGCCATATTACGCAATACGAACAACCTGGAACTCGTAGTCCGAACACTGTAACGTCACGAACTGGTCGGACGTAGCCGCGACTCCAGGCTGAGGCAGTGGGAGGCGTTGGGAGCGCTCCAGAGATTAGCCACGTCCTAAATCAAACAGGCTCAGCGCTCTCCAGACCAACATGAATGTTCATCTGCTCTGGCGCCGCAAAGAGCGAGACGAGGGATTACAGCAGGAAGACGCGGCTCCGTCCAATTTACACAGGCTTACGAAATGTGCTTTTCCAATTCAACCTCCTGGTCCCTATAAATAATGTCCAGGGTGGCTTTACGCCCCTACGGCGCCCTCAGGGTGTCAGAGCGCCGCCTCCTAAACACGTAATCTCACTTATAACTAGAATGGATCGTCAGTAGAGCGCATTCCTTCACATGTCACAAGATTGAGCATTGAATTATGAACATTTTGGCATTAGTTGCATGCCAATTGGATATAAATTAACCGTGCTATGGTAAAAAGAAGATGTTGACCTTTTCATGAGCTTGACCTTTGACCCGATCGATCCCAAAATCTGATCAAATGGTCCCCGGATAATAACCAATCATCCCACCAAATGTCATGCGATTCGGTTTAATACTTTTTGACCTATGCGAGTAAGAGGAGTAATGGGATGAACCATAGGTCCATCAAACCTTTCGATATAAATTGGGAGGAAAGCATCTCTAAAATATGTAATCTCATTAATTATGAATCTCCGTGAGCCATACGTATTAAACTATTACCTCATTTTTATATGATTTATGATTTTGGTATTTTTGCATTATCTTAAAATCATAGAAGCCTCTTTTTATTTTCAATGTATTTTGACTTTTTAAAACCAGATAATGGGATAAACCATACGTCCATGATCAAACCTTTGAATATAAATTGGGGTGGGGAAACACCTCTTAAATATGTAAACACAATCTCTGTATTAGTTTTTATGACTGAAAGTAGTCAAAAAAGTAAGTTATTGCACATTTAAGAAACAACCTGCTGTGATGTGTGGTATCTTGACTTCCTGTTCAAGGAAGTGTCGAACAATCCTACTTAATTCATGTCCACACAGTAAAATACCTCCAGAAAACACACTGTAACTTGAACTCTTACAGATATTTCCCCGTGTGTAAAACGTCCAATCAGGAGCTCAGGATGTGACATCATCTCTCCCAAACATAAACATGTTCTCGTATTAAGATGTGCACAGGTAGCCGGCCTCGCCGACCCACGCCGAAGACTTTGATTGGATAGTAATTCAAATGAATCCCATACATGTCGGCAGCAGATGGATTATTCACCGTGTCGGCGCTTTGTCGAGCCGTAAAAAGAAACGTCGGGGGACAAATGACTGAAGTTGATCCTCATAAGAGGTCAAGAAGTTTCTCATAATTACTTATTGATCCATTAAGCTGTGGGTGAATGTCCTGCGTGCTGTTCGGTCGGTGGCCACCAGGGGGCAGTGTGTAACCGCGACGACGCTCTTCGTGTTCCCACCAACAGGTTGGACCGGAGCGCGCGCGTGGAGAAGCTTTTCACAGTTAATGCACGAGCAGCAGGGACAATAAAGTGGATCACGTTATTGATTAGGTTGGTACAGTATCAGTTGTAAAAGAGATAAAGCAGACGCAGCAGTATACATTTTTATTAATGGCCACAGATCTGGATGATGCATTATTTAATAAAAATATGTATAAGAAATCTGAAGAATATTTATGTTCCGATATTAAGTCTTGATTGCAAAAGTACACAAGGGGAAACAGTCCCATATAATGCAAGTTTATTAAAAAAAATATATATAATTTTTAATAAACTTGCATATATATATATATATATATATATATATATATATATATATATATATATATATATATATATATAAAAGGGGTAGTGTGTATGAACATCCGTTGTACATCCAAACTACACGTTTAAGTGTTTATTCTTCAACTTTGTCAATATGTGTCGGTAGGATTCTCTTCAGTTCACCAAAAGTGACCATTAATTAAAAAATATAATTGTCTTAATTTAAGTAATCAACTGAGAGTTTCATTAGTAAAAACATTGTTTTTACCCTATTTACTTTGGGTGTCTCTCCTTCATTGGTTATGTTAATAATGATTGGTAATATATGATCATAATGGCAGGACTCATACACCTAGATCACCACCAGCACCACCAGTGGCACCACCAGTAGCAACACCAGTACCACCAGCACCACCAGTAGCAGCGGAGGCGCTGTGGTGCTTCCACTGCTGACCGATAGAGGGCAGCAGTGCTCACTAAATGCTGCTGCTGTGGTTTGATGTTGACTCTTCGTGTACATCCACCCGCCTGAGGACCCGGAGCTGTACATGTGCTGGGACATTGTGTACTGAACGCTGTGTGCTGCTGCTCAGAACACACACACACACACACACACACACACACACACACACACACACACACACACACACACACACACACACACACAAGACTGAACCGCTGTCCTCAGAATACCTGTAACGTGGGAACCGAGACACCAGTCGTCAGCCATATGGACCAGATTATTGGGGATCATAGAGAACTCATAACCCAGATCCTTTCGTAGGACTTTCTGGTGAGTTCCACAAAGAAACTTTCAAACCAGGGTTCTCTTAAAGAACCATGTCCTTAAAGAGTTCTTCAAAGGGTGTGCATGATAGTGCACGTTTGGAATATGTCTGTTGCTCACAGTGTGATTGGTGGATGGAAGGAACAGGAATAGCCCTTTTCTTTATTATGGAGTAGCACTTGAATCAACAGAGGCTGGAACACAAGGCTCCAGGCTAATGGCCTTCTGAGTGTTACGGATCAATATACATGGGAGATGACCACGACCTCTTAATTAACAGCATGTTTGGGCTTAAAATAAAACTAAGTGAAATACGTTAATATATATATATATATATATATATATATATATATATATATATATATTCATATATACTATATGTATATTATACATATTTATATATATATATATATATTTATGTTTACATATATTATATATATTTATATATACATATATATTTAAATTTATATATATGCTAGAGATGTATATATATATATATATATATATATATATATATATATATATATATATATATATATATATGTGTGTCTGGTAGCAGCAGCCTTCCACCCTGAAGCATACTCCTCTTTATGGTCAATGAACTCTGAATGGATCATAACTTCAACTTGAACATCAGGATGTATGGAAGAAGACTTGAAACTAGAGACTGAGACATAAACTCATGTTTACAATGTTTACTGAGGGAAAGTAGATCAAGTAGTAGTTCAAGAGAGAAGTAGAGTCACTATATAAAAAAAAAACCGCTGAAATAAATTAAGGAAAAAACACAATATTAGGCTTAGAATAAGTACGTAAACTATGTTTTCCTTTTGTAAATAAGAAAAACATGTCACAAACATCACTAAAGACTCTGCAAACACTCAGGGACATGCACGTTGGTCTGCTGGGTGAAGGTCCTGTGATGGTTTCACCCATCCACCCGCACCACTTACTGTTTCCACGATGTCTCTCGTTATGAACGTAGCTTATTCACGCGCACGCCTTCGCGTCGCAGCCAGAAGTGACAACAGCCCGGAGTTAAGAGGAAATTGCTGCAGCTGTATGACACATGCGGGATGAAGGGCATGAATGAAGCGGGATAAACTTGGACCGAAGAGAATATAACAATGCCGTGTAAAAGTAACACGAGGAAAGAATAACGGAAACGAGAGGACGGCGTAATAAAACACGGAAATTAACGAAGCCACGCCGCCGTTAAATACGTGAGTGAAGCGGCGTATAAACGGCAGAGGGTTGTGTAATCTGTAATCTGACCCGCCTCCATGTGCCGAATCTCATCCAGACTGCTTGTTCTCACAGCGGATTAAAGCCCTCCGGATTAGGATTACTCAAATGCACGTATATATATATATACCTGTGCATGGTGTCGACGGGAAGGAGATAGAGCACTGACCCAGGTCAGAGGACCCGCAGCAGAGGGCTGGACGGTGGGAGTTTAGTTTAAACGGATTACAACGGGATGTCTCTTAGAGCCTCGACACAGAGATGACGAGGCGGTTTCCTGCGTCACATCTTTGTGCGTCTCCCCTTTCAGCTCCTCTCCTCCTCCCTCGTCACACCACGTTAGCACCAGCTTGATTTAATAATGTATGACATGGCAACAGTTCTTCAAGACTTGTTTCAAGGAGTGTAGCATGCTGCGAGATCTATAAATATCATCTTGGTAACTACATTTTCAGTCGTGTTTAATCACCCCTGAAACTAAGAATCTTAGTTTTTTTCCTCCGTTAGCTTAGAATGAACCCACAACCCTATATTACCGAAACTAAGAAAAGTTGTTATTTCCGTTAGCTTAGAAAGAAAGCGCCGCCGTATGTTACCGAAACTAACAATCGTTGATTTTCTCCGTTAGCTTAGAATGAGCGCGCCGTCGTACGTTACCTAAAACTAAAGTCTTTTTTTTTTCCGTTAGTTTAGAAAGAAGCCACCAGAAATGATGCCTTGAAGAACCTTTTTCTGAAGGCTTTCAGGCTTTCTCTTTTAGAAGACACCCATATAACAATAATGGTTCTTAAATGGTTCTTTAAAAAGACTTTGTGGTTCTACTAAGAACCATCACATACTGAAGGACCATATCTTTTGTTTAAGGCACCTTTATAAGTTCTTTGAAGAACTCTTTCAGAAAATGGTGCCTTAAAGAACCTTTTTCTGAAGGTTCATTGAGACACCTTTATAGGTTCTTTGAAGAACTCTTTCAGTAAAAGGTTCTTTAATGAACCCTGTTTTAAAGGTTCTTTGTGGAACCAGAAATGGTTCTTCTATGGCGTCACTCTGAAGAACCATTTTCGGTTCCAGATAGCACCCTGAATCTCTCCGTGTATGGAAGTCCTTTGTGTTATTGAACATAATTTATATTCTCATAGATTCTCCCGTAACTATTGAATTCTTAATGAATGAAGCACCTCAGAGGTTTGGTGCAATCAACAAAATACAACACGGGAATATAGATGTTGTATTTGCAATTGTTTACCTTTTCACTTTTGCTAAATCAAGCTGTTCCTTGAGCTCAACTCGACACAGAGACCTCCCCACCTCCCACTCCCCCCACGACATATGGGGAAGTATAGCACGACGAGTCGGGAGATCACACCTGTTGCGTTGTCAAGGTAACATACAGAGAGAGAGAGAGAGAGTCGTTTGTTTCTAAAGTGCATAAGAGGATGATCCTCCTATGGATATTATCCGTGTCAGAAATAACAGCTTTTATAGGACACCGTTCACAACCTGACGACATCAGAGGAGAGACGGCGTCTCATCACCGCGGCCCATTATTGTTATTCCTACCCACAACATGAGAAATCACTCTTTACCTTCAAATAGCTCACCATTAAAGGCCATGAAAGACATCATTTACACACACTCACACTAATATATATATATATATATATATATATATATATATATATATATATATATATATATATATATATAATTATGTATAATATATATATATAGATATATACAGTGAGCGATGTATATATACATATATATATGCTAGAGATGTATATATATATATATATATATATATATATATTTATACTAGCAATGTTTATATATATATATATATAAATATATTTACATTTATATATATATATATATATAAATACATATATTATATATATATATGCTAGAGATGTATATATATATTATATAAGGTATATAGAAATTGTCAACAAATAATCTGCATTTCTTTATTGTATATATTATGTGTTTAAATCATGTCAGAGGCGAAGAGACTGAAGAGGAGGCAGAGAAAAGAAAAAGAATGAAAGAGTAAATACCCGACTGGCTTTTAGTCGTTAAATAAAGGGGATCGTAAAATGCTCCGTAATGTTCTTTTAAATTATTGTCTCCTACTCTTTTTAGGGGCGCATTAAAACTTTTTCTGACAATAGAATATTTGTGTGTGTTTTTTTGGTTAACATAACTTCACATGCACTGTGTTTAATCATGACAACAGAGAAAGTCTCAACATGATGGATGTAGCCACTATTTATATGAACAGCAACCATCAATTCAGCCAGACCTCAGCCATGATTCAGCAGATCTGTGTGTGTGTGTGCGTGTGTGTGTGTGTGTGTGTCTGCACTGTAGAAGTGGGTCATCCTGGTCTGAGCTCACTGCAGCTTTTGACCTCCATGATTAAGCTCCGTACCAACACTCACATCCTTTAATTCATTGCAGATTCACGTGTGTCTTAAAATTCAACTATTTCGAATAATAATAATATTGTTGTCAAGCTAAATAGAGATATGTTTATTTATAGTCCACACATCATAATAATTTTCAAGTCTGCCTTCAAATGATAAAACTCAGACCAGACGCACACGTGTGTCGTCGCTGTCCTCCTGCCAGCCACTAGGAGGCCTAACATGCGATAGAAAGAGAACATACGTTAACGGTTCTGAAGATGATACGAGGTCACATGTGAGGACTCAGAGGTCAGGATGAAGAGTAGGCGTGTCTACGGCAAGCAGGAAGTGTGAAATGGACAGTTTTGACCACTCACCTTCTCCCATTTACACCCATTCATACACTGATGGGAGGAGCTTCCTGCGCATCAGGCCTAACTAACATTTGTAAACATCAACATGGGCTATCATATTGAACGACATTATCAATTATTGTTAGAAACACATTCAATCTGTACCTGAATTGCAGAAAATTAAGCAAAATGCACGACTACTTCTAGACATTTTTACATTGTTTTCTCTTTTCAGGGTTTCAGGAATACTAGTTGGTAAATAGGTGATTTCTTGCTTAGAGCTAAGAAACTTTCCAATGTTCTGGTGCATGTGGGAGAAAAAAGATCCCATTCAAACCAAAATGTAACAAAAAAAAGCCCATCAGTCACTTCCTGTTCCCCTTTCACAAGCTGACTCATAGAGGCGCCGCGATGCTCTCATTAGTGAAGGTGACGGTCGGTCGGATCAACACTTCTTTCATTAGGAGATGAAGCCCAGACAGAAAGGGAGAAGCCATTAGGCGCTTTCATTATTGTTGCTTCTCCAGGCCGAGAAGAAAGTCGGTCGCAAAGTCTCTCGACGCATTCGGGGGCGTACAGCTGAAAGGACCCTAATGGAGGATTTGAAAATCAAGGTATCATTCAACGGCTTTTTCAACTCCTAATGAGGAACTAAAGACGTTTTGTCACACATCCAGTCGGTCGGATGAGTTTTCAATCAATCTGCCGATGAGGAGTGTCTTACAGCCCTCCTTGTCTAGGCTGCTTACATAATGACGTTATAATAAGTGTATTATCACACAATGTAAAGATCTGGATGCTCCGCTGTGCTGTTGTCATGTTGTTTTTAAGCATAATTCTGACATGGTTTTAAAACCAGCTGTTTTTCTGTTTTTTCTGGGTAGTTTGTCCTGTCGGTCTAAAGAAAAATGAAAACTTGACAGGCACCAAACCAAAACATTGAATTATGAACATTTTGGCATTAGCTGCATGTCAATTGGATATAAATTGACCACGCTATGATAAAAAGAAGATTTTAACCATTTTGTGACCTTGACCTTTGACCCGATCGATCCCAAAATCTGATAAAATGGTCCCCGGATAATTACCAATCATCCCACCAAATGTCACACGATTCAAGAAGATTTTGACCTTTTCATGACCTTGACCTTTGACCCGATCAATACAAAAATCTAATCAAAGGGTCCCTGAATAATAACCAATCATCCCACCAAATTTCATGCGATTCGGTTTAATACTTTTTGACGTATGCGAATAACACTCATACAAATACACGGCGATCAAAACATAACCTTCCGCATTTTCAATGCAAAGGTAAAAAACATCAGCGATCGGATGACGTCATACACACCGGTCCTGCTGTGGGACTCTTC
Organism: Liparis tanakae; assembly: GCA_036178185.1. Taxonomy (NCBI): domain Eukaryota; kingdom Metazoa; phylum Chordata; class Actinopteri; order Perciformes; family Liparidae; genus Liparis; species Liparis tanakae. The sequence continues at coordinate 22,366,253 of CM070097.1, forward strand.
CTCCTCCCTGAAGATCCCCCTATACGTCAGAGGCCCGTTGGCTCGTAAAGGGACTCCGTTCCTCGGTGTTTACGCCCCGCCCGCCGGCTCCTATACGTTCTGGAACATGTTGTTCTCTGTGTTCTGGAACATGTTGTTCTCTGGCAGAAGGAAGTCCTGAAGCTCCAGCCGTCCGTCGTACAAGTGTTCCTGTCCGCCGGCTGTGGACGCTCTCACATGTGGAAATGGCTGTTCCTGTTCATGTCTGTTTTTAAAAAGCAAACTTCATTTACAAATGTGCAATTTACACATGAATACATTTTATTATATTGCGAGACTTAAAAAAAGAAGTAGTAAAAGGAAGAAAGAGTAGTAGAGGGAAAACATCATTTTTATGACACTTTTATGGTTTTCATTACTTACTTTTAATGGTTTTTACTACTTACTTGTAATAGTTTGTATTTCTTAATTTTAATATGCTGTACTGTAGCTTCATACTGTACTGTGTGTATTTATCCTGTACTGTTTGTTATTGTTTATGTGTTATTGACTACAGATGCATACAAGCTGTGTAGCTACAATCTGGTCCAGAGCATCAAATGGTGACATGTATGTAGTAACTGTACATGGTCCCTTTTAATAAAGATAACAATAATTAAAAAATATATATCTTTAAAAAAAGTAAACACAAATTCTGCTCTTGGATAATTTTTCTGGGACATTTTTTGGGGGAAATCATTATTTTATAATGAATATTATACATTAATGATGAATTAATTTGTTAAATAATAGAGTCGGACCTCCGGGCGTCTCTACCAATAACAGTCTGTTGGTTCTTCAGGTCTAATTTCTCTTGTTTGGGATTCAAAGGATCCTCGCCATCCGATTGGCTGCTGGCAGCTTGATTTCACAGCTGTTTCTATCTTCCTTGATTTATTGGCTTCAGCCCCCCCACACACACACACACCTCTTGCCGCTTAGCTCCATTTCACTGCTTATAACTGCCCCCCCCCCCCCCCCTTAGTACACTGTGTGCCGAGCTGAACATAAAGAGCAGTGAACACTGACATATTGTTGTCTGCATAGCACATGTGTGTGTGTGTGTGTGTGTGTGTGTGTGTGTGTGTGTGTGTGTGAGCGAGTCCATCTTGGGGTTTCCCGTGTATCTAATTATCCTTAATCTGCACATTCCAATTAATTGAGCAGCCTAATGGCGGCGGCCGCATGGAGCAGGGCTGTTTCTGCCCCCCCGCTGAGCTGTTCATAATTACATATTTACCCAGTATGGCACTTACTGTGAGCCAATGAGATCGCTGCTCTGCTATTCCTTCTGCATTAGCCCTATCAGCTGCTACCACCGCCAGCTGCTGCTCTCCCCCGAAAACCACGGAAAAGATAATGACAAGGGCCCCACACAGTCGACAAGCACACACACACACACACACACCATGAATAAAAACACATTTTAAAATGGAGATTTTGGTTGTTGCATTTCCAAAAAGCATGGTGAAGATTAAGATCATTAAAGCAACGGTTGAAAATTCATGTTTGTGACGAGAGTTTGGTCGATAGCACTCAGACACTTGAAGCTAGCAGCGGCCGGCTAACGCAGCTTAGCATAAAGAAGCCGTAGACTAGGAACACTAGAAGTGGACGTACACTGATAAACGTGATCATGAGAAGATGTGTAACACAATTAAATATATGATATGAACAATGGAAATGTTTTTATCTCTACACAAAAATAATTCTATTCCTGGACTTGATCTTTATTTGTTTAAATGACAAAACAGCGTTTATTTAATTATTCATCGTGTTCCTTAACAAGCTGTACCTGTGTAATATCAACCAAATTTATGAAGTCAATGCACCTAAAAAAACATTGTTTTGTTGTATTTCGTCTGTAAAGTCGTGGCGGTAAAGTCCCCGTGACACGATACCCACCGAGTTGTAGACTCGTTAAAAAGACAAAAATGTCCAATTTAAACCATAGTTTACAAACCATTCCAGGGATGTTTTTAAGTTTAAACTGAGGTCATTGCTCAATGCGACATCATGTGATGATAAACCTGTTTTTTGGATTGTGTTCCCTGAATTAAATGTTTAAAAAAAACACCATGACCCAGTGGCTGTACAGGTTGTAGTTTCCGTGGCACTTCAAGAGCTCGTCTGGTGTTCCTAGGCTGATGAAACAAACCCCATGGGGATAATCCTGTGTGGGGTCCAGGGATTATAGGGACAACCGTGGGAAAACTCCGTCCTCCGTGTGGAACCTCCACATGAACAGAGACGGGACGTAGGCGCTGTAATGCAAATCAATAATCAATAAACACGCTGGGCTCATCGCCTATTCAGCCGAGTGTCGGTTCAAAGATAAATGTGGTTTCGCTTTGGTCAGGTTAGAACCAGATAGATCAGGAAGCAGCTCGGAGCAGTTTGTTCATCGTTGTTTCCGAGTTTTCCCAAAATAAGTCGAATCACGTTTTACGATCCCGCAGCTGAGATTAGAAGCTCTGCGTTTCCTCTCGGAACTTCTTTGTAATGCCTCAAATTTGTTAAACCCCAAATTCTCGTAATAGTTTCAGTGCTCGCCAACCTCTGAAACCACGTTGTGTTTGTTCCCGAACGTCATCAGCAGCTGGCATGAAGACCAGGAACACGTCCTTCAATCAGAGGGTCGGTAGTTCGATCCCGGCTCCGCTTTCGTTTTGAGAGCAACTTTTCCCCCCTGAAAAATATGTTATTAAAAAATATTATATATATTAATATATATATATATATATATAAGAATATTATATATTATTAAAACATATATATTTATAAATATATACACAAATATTATAAAAATATATTATATATAAAAATACATTATATTTGCAATATAATATATTTGCACAACATATATATTTGTAAATATATACACAAATATTATAAAAATATATTATATATTATATATAAAAATACATTATATTTGCAATATAATATATTTGCACCCAAAAGTTAAAGTTTGATAAGCAAAACATTTTCAGTTTATATATATGTTTAACTTACAAATGAGAAATCTGCTCTCAAAACATTAGCTCATCTTTCAGTGGAGGTTAGTTGCACATTTGAAGTCCAGTTGTTTCTGATTTCTCACATACAGGGCATGAGAAATGCTTCAAAAATAAATTGCCTACCAAAGATGTAACAATTTAAAGAAAACGTTATAAATGACAGCCAACGGGATTTAAACTCTTACCATTAGCTACATGTTGAGAGTCATTGATGCTCCACATCTCTTATCACGCACACCTAAATGTGGTTATAATTATTAACACTTAAATTATTATAAAACATTCATAATTCAGACAGTCAAAGTTTTTGATAATTTTATTCCAAGTAAAGTTGTCAAACATATTTACAGCAAAAACACGATGTTTTCTCCAAACACCCAATGGCTCCCATCGGCTACATTACCAAGAAGCAACTTCTCATTGAAGGCAACATAAACACACCGTCTGTACACACCGGAAACAGATGCACTGAAAAGAGAAAAGATGGAGGAAAAAAAGATGTTCCACACAAACTGATCGGTGTTTTTACGGCGAGGCGGTGGAACGTTTTGCATAGTGTCAAGTGTCTTTCAAGTGGAATCATTAGTAGATTTAAAGAGTCTAAAGGAAACAACAGGGGGGGGGGGCAGCTGGAAGTATAGATGTAAAGATCCTCATCCCCACAGCAATGCCATATCCAATTTGACCTATGTTACGCATTTGATTTTGGGGTGTACTGTCCCTTTAAATCTGCTATTACTGCCGAGTCACTGAACTGGGGCAGAGCTTCAGAACTTTGACATTTCATTCTTTTGCCTCCGACCCGGTTGCTTCCAGCCCCGTCGTCCCGACGCCTCGGTAAAGACGGGACAGGAAGTAGACGGGACCGTCGGGAACGCGGTGGGGATTATTTCCACAAGGCAAAAAAAAAAAAAAAAAAAAAAAAATCTAGAAAAATCTCCCCCGAGAGTCTCCGAAATCAGACGGACAATAAATAACCTCTGTTCGCGTCACACCAATCGGAACCCTCCAAACTACGCCAGGATCGGCGTGTCGCCGTCTCTTCGTGAGGATTGCCGGTTACCCATCGCCTTTACATCTCAAAAAACAAAAAACCCGGCATTTAGTACAACGTTAGCCAAAAGAAACGGCCATCGGGCCACGAAGCGATCGCAACGGTTTCGTAGTCACGCGTTAATTTCGATCTCTACACCGATGGCGTCCAACAGGGGCTCTTTGGATCCAACATGAACGCTAAGCGGAGCGCCCTCTGCTGGACGCCGTTTGGTTACAGCGGTGTTGCGTGGAGTCGGTACCAGCCTGCTATCTGGAAAAGGTGTGGATTTCTATCGGAGACTTCCGACACACCATCGGTTTGTCTGCCCGGCGAAGATTGAAAAATGTCCCGTTTTTTTCACATTTGACGCGGATACAATAAAATCGCCGGCTGCCGTTTTTCTTTCATTCTCGTCACAGTTTCAGTTCGAGCATCGTGAATGCACGTGAACGGCCACCAGGGGGTCACATTCCCTAACTCGACGTCATCGAGGCATCGCCGACAGACACATATTCCATCGGTAAGTTGGGGGGAGGGGGGTTTCTGCATAAAGTAAATCTACGCGGCGAGACATAAGTGCAATCGTTGTCCCGCCGTGTGAGTTTTAAACTCTCCGAAAAATTTGATCCAAATCGCACTTGGTGTGACTCCTCCTTAAGGCACGTGGTTGTAGAGTCAATATATCACATACCGTCTGCATAGCGACGCACGGACCTCAACGTGCCGGTCCGGTGCGTTACCTTTACATTACACGTGGAAATAGTCTTTGAAAAAAAGTCCGACACAGCTGGGGGTCACGCATCGACGAATATAAACCACGTCGTACACCTGGTCGCCACGCGTCCGTCAATCCACCAATCAGAGAGTCCTCGGCTCCACGGCGACGCCCACCCGGAGCTGGCTGCGGTCTGGCTTTGCGGACAGTTTCCCCCCGTCCCAGAGATGTTTTTGGAATCATTGGCCGGTCCCATCACGATTGTGGATTCTTCACAATTCTCAAGAGTTTGTCGAGCGTCCAGCGGGAGTCCACGACCACGGAGTAAACAACGCTGCAGGGGACACAGAGCAGGATGCAGGTCAGATCAAAGGTCTGGGAACACGGTTCCTACCATCGGGGTGTCGGGGATGCCCAATGTCTGGATGTCTGTATTCAGGGTTCCTACACATTTAGACCAATGGGTGTCCAGGACTTTAAAACACATTTCCATGACTAAAGATTGTGAAATTTCGTATTTTAAAACTAACAATGAGAATTCCAAAGCATACAGTATATACCGTTTCAATTAAGATATGAATATTACACATTTCAATGACTTTTCCAGGGATGGAAATCACAAATTTTTGAGTTTCTAGGACTAGAAATTAAAAAAAATTGACTTTCCAAGAATTGGAAATAACTATTTGTTTACTCTCCAGAACTGGAAATATTTTTTGGGGCACTTTCCAGGACTATAAATATTTTTTTTTTTACTTTCCAGGACTGGAATTAACAATTTGTTGACTTTCCAGAACTGGAAATAAGAATTATTTGACTTTTCCAGGACTGGAAATAACAATTAGACTTTTCCAGGGCTGGAAAAAAAACTATCTTTTGACTTTCCCAGGTTTGTCATGACCGTAGGAACCCTGTGTATTACATAATGGACTGCTGGTGCAGTCACTGGATAATGCTGACTGATCAGTAACCATCAGTAATGCTCCTACAATGACTGAGAGGGTAAACAGCCGGCGGCGGGCGTGCCACGGCTCACGCTAGCAGCCGTTTGTTGCATAAGCCTCGCAGCACATGGCGGCAGCACAAGTGGGTCGGCTTAGCAGGGAGAGGCGCGCACGTGAATCAGAACCTCTTATTGCCAAGGAATATGTCATGCAGCAATAGACAAGAACATTAACAACAATCACAGGGTTCGTGGAAAACCTTGAAAAGCCATGGAATTTTAAAAAAGTAGTTATTTTCAGGCCTGGAAAAGTCCTTGGGAAAAAAAGAGAATCATGGAAATGTGTTGTATTCACATATTGATTTACACAGTTTGATTAATATATATATATATTGTATTATATATTACATATTTATACAATATTATATATTGTATAAATTATCAATATATATTAATATATATTATTATAAATTAATATATATATATATATATATATTGTATAAATTATATATTAATATATATTATAAATTAATATATAAATATATTGTATTATATATTACATATTTATACAATATTATATATTGTATAAATTATACAATATTATATATTGTATAAATTATACATTATATATTAATACATATTATTATAAATTAATATATATGTATATATGTATATTGTAATCCAGTACACTCCTCAGTGTGGTCCTATTGGAAGAGGGCAAGCATCCTGCTAGAAGCTGCTGTGGTTATATATGTAGGAGTAGGCAGGTACAGGACCAGCATGCACCTGGGTAGACCTATGGTTCCTTCCTTCTTTTGTTTGTTTTTAGTTCAATAGATGATCAGAAACACAGAATCCTGAAAGGACAACTCTTTCTTTCGGCGCGTAAACCACGAACGCCACGGAGCGCCAGAAGCAATTAGATTCACGTTTCTTTTTCCACAGCGACAGACCGACCGGGAGGTCATTGGGTTTGATTAATCCTCCGGTAAATGTTCGCCGCCGCGGCTGTATAGAAGCTTTGATACAGAGGAACGTCTTCGTATCCGATTATAAGCCGATGTGATCTGGGACTTCATAACAACCAACGAACACGAGATGGAAACCACTTCAAACAAAGAGCTGTGAAGGCGTGACGCGCCTCCCTCTGCCGAATGGACAGTTGAATGAAGGAACCAGTTGCCTGCTCCCCCCCGGGGTGTTTACATGAGGACATTAGTCACATAAAAAAGAAGTTCCATATTTACTAGTGGGCACAAACCCTAGTGGGCACAAACCCAAACTGTCCTCACCTGGAACAGTTAGCTAACGTTTACTTTAGCAGCGCTAAAAACGTCTATAATAATAATAATAATTCTGATTAAAGGGAAACGGACGCAAAAAAGGTCTGAAATGAATCGTCACGAGTTTAATGTGCTAACATTTATAACGCATCTACATTTTCCTACAGTTCTTTCCAGAAAATATATATCCGATTATATTTAGGCGCACAACAGAGAACGCAGTAGCGTTTCCGTGTTGTCTCCACGCGGCTCTCAACATGGCCGACCGGCGGCTAACATTCCTACAAACGGCCACAGAGGAATGAGCAGAGGGCACGAGCAGCTGCCTTCACGTCCACATAAAACACATAATAGGCCCAGTGTGTGGACCCGTGTGTGTGTGTGTGTGTGTGTATGTGTGTGTAGAAGAGTTTTAAAAGCCCTCAATTCGGTTCTCTTACTCGCTCTCTCTATGATAACCAGTTGTGAGAGTGAGAGAGTGAGAGAGAGAGAGGGCGAGAGAGGGCGAGAGAGGGAGAGGGAGAGAGAGAGAGAGAGAGGGAGCGGGTGTGCCGTTTCTTCCTGGGCCCCTGGCTGGTTAAACCAACACATTCCTCTTGGCTGTTTAGAACTCTTCATTGTGTAAGTTTAAGGTGTGTGTGTGTGTGTTTCTGTGTGTGTGTGTGTGTGTGTGTGTGTGTGTGAGGATGAAAAAAGAAAACTGGCAAAGTATTCCTGGCAAATAACAAGAGGTTGCGCAATACGACGATCCCCATTAATAACTGGAAGGGGCACTAGGACCCTGCGGCAAACAAAAACAACGGCGGAAATAAGAGAATTCACGTAGCGGCAGACGACCGTCGGCTCGGCCCGGCGGTCGTCTGCGATAACGGCCGACGGATCGTCAACCCCCATCAATTTAAATTTAAATTGAAAAAAAAGTAAGTGTGAGTTCATAAACTGAATTATATATATATTCTGTATTAAATCAGACAGTGATGTCACAATGCTGCATATTACCCAAAATGCTTTGCACTGGTACTGGGTACTCGGCTTAAAATAGATATTTCACACGGGGTACGTTACTGAAACACGGGTCGAGCGTCACAAATGTAATCTAGAGCAACGCCGGAAATTAGACAAATTAGTGCGAATTAAAAAAAAAAATCCAACGAAATGTGAACCAGGACAGATATTTGCCACGTCTGCATCGGTTAGAGTTTTTTTGTCTTCGCTCCACCATCTGCGCCCCGCGGGTAATCCTGCCATCTTGAAGTTCTTACGCTCCTCATTTCAGTCTCGGGACAGAGGCGGCGGCCGAGCAAATCCACGAAAGGGGGAGGGGCCAATCTCGAGCCCCGCCCCCTGCCCTTGCAACAGATGCAGCGCAGGTCCCTTTACATCTATTATTTACAGGTCCAAGTGAGCCCCGCCCCGCCTGTCCGTCTGACCCGTGTAGAACCAGAGCGTTGAAGTCAAGCCGCCCCCCCCGAGGCCCGAAGACGACCGCGGCGTCCGGGCGCCAGAACACAGGAGATTAACGCGGCGTGTGAAGCGCTCACAGCCCATTGGCTCCAACACGGCCTCCATGAATGGGGACGGCGGAGCGGAAAAAGACGAAGATCCGTGTCGTCCCAGAGCCCCGTGGGACGCGTCCTGGACGCTGTGGACGGCTCCAGGGGTGCGTTTCTCTTTTTAATGAACACATTAAAACAAATAAAACAAATTGGCTCACACGGTTTCCTTTCTGAATAAACACAAAGACGCGATGCGATGTGGCGGCTCGCTCCCTCTGAACCCCCCCGAGGGCCTGAAAGACAAATATTTACAACCTCCGCTGAACGCTCAGTTTTACAACCCGGGTTGCATAAGGGCGCCTAACCCCCCCCCCCCCCCCCACGAAAAACACATAAAACCGGTGGCCTGCCTCCGCCCCTCTTTCATAATAAGCCCCTCCCTGACTGAGTGGACGGAGAACATCGTGTACCTTCAAAACTACGAGGGGCGCAGCATCAGCATCCTCACCGTCTTTTGTCCAGGTGTTCACGTGACAACGCAGACACGCGTGCAAAGAGAAGAAATAAAGAAAAATTCAACTCTGCCCGTGAAGGCCTCCGTGGGGTTTGTGAAAGGTCGTGCGTGCCGTGCGAGGACAACACACCCCGACGATGCCCCGACACGTTAAAAAAGCCGCCGGCGAAAAAAAAAAAAAAAAAGGAAAAGGATTCCCAGAGTGAGGACTGTGTGCACAATGTGGGACCCGGAGGGGGGGGGAGAGGGAGGGGGGGCTTACAGTACAGTACACAGCAGCCTGGTCTGGTTTACACAAGAGGGAAATCTCTGTGTGCGCTTGTCCTCTCGCGGCCTGCCGGCTTCGTGCAGACCGCGAGAGGACAAAATGTTCCAGAAGCGATCCTCCGTAAGCCACCCTGGACCGGCACTCTCATTGTCCGGCAGCGAGAGGGGGGGGGGGCAAGGAGGATGGGTGAGATAGATGGGCGGGGGAGAGGTGGGGAGGGGGCGGCGTCGGACGAAACAGATGGCGATGATATGAGGCTGAACGTAATATAATTATGTTGTTTTTTAACATTTCATTCGATTTTCCACCATTTGCTGATGCAGGTCGTTAGATATTTAGTGTTTCTGCACATGCAATGACAACTTTCTAAAGGAGTTCTGTAAACGTCCAATTGATGCCTAAAATAATAAAATAAAGGGAGCGCTGTCGCTTTAAGAAAGGAGTTAGGATGCAGAATGAAGGCTGAGCGGGTTAGTTGATAAAAGTTACAAAACCCCAAAAATACATATATATAATTAGTGTTTACATTCAGTTGCAACACTTTTTTTTTTTGTATCACACGACTGTCAGTCATCTCTAGGAATAGCGAGTACGACCAAACCTCATCAAAAACACACTGCGGCTGCAAAAAGTGCCTGAGCAACTGGTTATTCTTTAACTTTACAGTTTCCATAAGGGGGGGGGCATTATTCCTCTTGTAATCAAACAGGAACATTCCTCTAAAGGCAGCGTTGCAGCAACAATAGATAATCTCATTCATGACGCATTCTTCACAGCTGGAGACGCCGCAGCGCAGAGGAGGGAGGCGGAGCCGTACGTTAGGGAGCAGTGAACAAGGTGAGCAGATGAGGAACTAGCAATATGCAAATATATACATGTATTCATGAAGTGCATGCAAAACGGCAAATAAACATCCTATTATTGGATTTTAATGTGTTTATCACATCCCTCTTTAGAAAGTGGGGAAGACTAGCTCCTGATTAAGTACAATATATATATATATATATATATATTTGTTTATATAGATGTATATAAATATATTTTCTTTACATAATTTCTTTTTTTTTATATATATATATATATATATATATATATATACTGTATATATAATTTTTTTAATATATATATATATATTAAAAAAATGATATATATTTACGTTTACAGTATATATATATAAATATATAATATATATACACGTTTATATATATAAAAATGTGTGTATATATATATATTAATAAATACACATAAATACATTTTAATATACACATATATAATATAAATATATATATATATATATAAAAAATAAATGTTTGTATACGAATATGCTTTAGTGCTTTTCTAGATATTGGCATCGATGATTTCTAAGTAGCAGGATTGTTACTATTGTTGTCGTTGTTGTTGTTGTTGTCGTTGTTGTGTTTATATTGTACATACATGTTGTTATTCCACCGTCTTCAATGTGTTTTATATTTATCCTGCTCTTTGTAAATGACGATGTATATACGATGAGAGCGCACGTGTAACCCGAGTCAAATTACATGTATGCGCACACGTGAGAGCTAGAAACGTTGTTAGCACTGGAGCTAGCGGCTAACGTCCATTGGGTTATGCTACGATGCGTCGGTAATAATTAGCACACGCCAACAGTAATGCAGTGAACCGTGGCGTTCCAATCCAACGAGGAAATATGCGAATCAACGAGGAAGCGAGCAGCGAAAAGGACAAAGACGTCACAGAAAGGAAGTGACTTGCGTCGCAAGAGATTTCCACTGTAGCCGGTTGTTGATACAAACCCGAAAAACCTGTTGCCCCGGGCCCAGGTTGAACCCCAGTCCTCCTCCCCCCCGCCTACATCAACAGCTGTACTCAGCGTCGGACACACACTAGGCCAAAGGGCAAAACTGCCCCTAAGAAATAAAATGTTGCCCCTGATATCACAAGGAGGGGCAGAAAAATGTCCCCAAAATTGAATAGCGTTTTGTTTTTATTCTTTGTTGTGTCCTCAATTTTGAATTATAAAAAAACAAAGAGTACTACATATTATTCTTAATAATAGTTTAAAAATGTTTAACAATAAATAGCCTCAAAGAAATATATGATTTATGTTCAAAAAATCTAAAAAAAGACTTTGAATGTGTAGACTGCTGCTTAAAAGTCTTATTGTCAATTTTATGATAATTGTTCATATACTGTAAGCCTAAAAAAGTTTATTTATTACATTTTATTTCACAAGTTTCAAAAAGTGCCCCTGATTTCTTTGTAAATAACCCTGGATCCCAGTCAGTGGGGCTTTAATGTTCCCCTAAGGCGACCAATCAGAGCCGAGGAGGAGCTGCCAATCACGGCTCACGAACGCTCGATCAAACTGTCAAATCAAATATGATTCAACATTCTTAAAACATATCGTCACAAACATTTAAAACATAAATTGGGAGAATCTGCCGCCACGTTCGAAACCGCCAAAACCTCAAAAACAGGCTCCGCCCACCGGAAGAAAACCTTTTAATTTTGAAGATAACTGAAATATGTTTCTGAAACATAAACACGACGCAGAATATCAGAACATTGATTCATATTTAATCGTCGTTGCTGTAGTTTGACAAACGGCGATCGACCGCTGCGTCTCCTTGGCTCTGATTGGTTGTTTTACTTCGGCCCAGAGGAACCTTTCAAACTAAAATAATGAAATCTATTATACTATATAAAAGACTAAATAAACATCTCAAATAAACATCTTTAAAAAAAATCAAATAAACATCTCAATCTTGCCCACACACATAAAAAAGAAGCATATACTGGCCAAAAATCTGTATGTATGTGTATGGCAGGTTTCATTTGACCCAATTTAGTCATATTCTTACTAAATAATCTGAAAATTCCTATATAAAAACAAAAGAATACTGGTATATCTTGTATATACACTGGTATATATTGTATATACAGTATATCTGTATATTCCTTCCTGCTGACATTTGCAGTACATCGCTGAGATCCTGACAAATGCAACACTTTACTTTGTTTTACCCTTGTAGTATTTAGTATTTTAGTATTAGTATTTAGTATTTTAGTATTTAGTATTGTCTTTTGTGTTTTTTATTTGTATCTTTTATTTTTATATTAATGCTCTATGTACACCCACTGCTGTGATCCTGAAACTTCCCCACAGTGGGACTAATAAATGAATATCGTATCTTATCTGATCTGATAAAGCACCTTACTCCCCAGGAAAAAAGCTCAAATTTGAGCAAAGATGACCAAAAGTGTGTCCGGTTCCCAGCAGAGAGGCTTCCTAGGAACACCGGGAGGCGGAGCTCACCTGGGAAGGAAGGAGCTCCCTTCTCGGAGGAGAGGTTTTGGGGGAGCGATGGCCGCCGTCACGCGGCACACGTGACCTGGCCCATCCGCACCTCCAGCTGGGAGGCGTCGGGCCGGTCCTGGGGGTTGACCGCCAGCATGTCCTGGAGGAGCTTCTTCAGCCCCTCGGACATGGAGCTGCGGGCCCTCTGCGGGATGTGCAGAACCATCTTGGGGTTCTCCAGCAGCGCCTCCCCGACGGGCACGATCTCGGCGCCCTGCCGGATGTACGTGCCGAGCAGCTCGCGCTTCGACTCGGCGTCGATGAAGGTGATCCGCTCCGTCATCGCCCAGATGATGATGCCCAGCGCGAAGATGTCGGCCTTGGCCGTGTAGTGGCCCTCCCACACCTCGGGCGCCATGTAGAAGTCGGAGCCGCAGGCCGACGACAGCCAGAACTTGTTGATGTTGACGACGTTGTTCTGGCCGCCGCCGCCGCCGCCGCCGCCCGCCGCCGGGCGCTCCTCGCAGTTCTTGGAGTTGAGGCCCGCGCACACTTTGCTGAGGCCGAAGTCGGCCACTTTGAGGACGGGCGAGCCGGACTTCTGCGAGATGAGGATGTTGTCCGGCTTGAGGTCGCGGTGGACGATGTTGTTCTTGTGCAGGAACGCCACGGCGCTCGTCAGCTGGCGCATGAAGCTGCGGTTGGTCTGCGGGTCGGGCCGCCGGGACAGGATGAACTGGTTGAGGTCGCCGCCCTCGCAGAACTCCATGACGAACCACAGGTAGCACGGCTCCTCCGGGTGACCCGGGATGCGCTCGCCTGAGGGACGGACACACGGGACCCGGTTAGCGAGACAATCAGACCGGGAGAAGAGAAACGGGAACTTTGGTGAAATAACGATACTTTAAAGATTGAGAATACATTTAAACGTTATTTATTAAACACTGATGGTAAGACTGTAAGAAAATAGTCATTATACTATAACTGTATCTGCAATAAGCTGATATCAATTCAGTTTATTTTGCATAGCTCGATATCACAAATTACAAATTATCCTCCAAACGCATACGACATCCCTGACCTTTGACCTTTTTAAGTCAAATAGATGGAAATAAAAGAGGTAAGAGGGCAATAAAAAAAAAAAGAAACAAATCCTTGGAGTTGTTAACCTTTCAAACATTTCATGGGCACGAAAAGATTGTCAGCTCGGGATTAATGCTTTATCTATTCCAAGAGCCCAAACGGTGACGCTTATGTAACAACCAGGCTATTAAAAGAAGAAGAAAAGACAAAGAGCCTATACAGATTCAGTTATAACTTGTTTTTACTGCACAGTTCTACATTAGTATTACATTTGAAATCCTTTAGAGATACTGTATATTCCCCAGCTGTACATTTCTGTGTATCATGCTGAGCAATAACAAAGGAAGTAGGTCAACATGGCTCAGTGACATGATACAAACAGAAATGCATGGGGGGGGGGGGGGGGGGGGGGGATTTTAAGAGGAAAAAAGCAGCTTTCATAAAAATAAATTCACACCATTTCATTATTGCATCCCACTTGACACTTTAACGTCATTGTTTTAGTGTGAGGAGTTTAACTCTGCGGGCAGTGCCAAGTAGTACACGGTGTTCTCTAGCCGGCTGAGCGAGACACAGTGTCCTCTCTGTGCCTCCTATAGGCGACGTATGGACGGGCACAGGGCCCACTTATTTATTTACACTACACTAAATCTATATATTTCTTTAAAAACATCAATATATACATAGATATATATATTTTTATATATGTATATTATTTTAATATATATATATATAACTATAAATAAATAATATATATATATATATAAATATATATAAAACTGTAACTAAATAATATATATATACATATTTAAAACTGTAAATAAAAAATAATATAATATACAACTTTAAATAATGATAAATATTTATATAATAAATGTCGCCACTTTCTTTATGCATTAAATATTCTTTAATTAAAGGATGTGACAGCAAGGGCTCAAAAAGGCATATAGAGCCTAAATTGATGTATATTAATAGACATGCATTTGTAGTAGGATGCACTTAAACATATATTATCTTCGCAGCTCCCCAAATGACGCCATAAGTTTGACAGCGTACCTTTGAGCGAGGTCTCCACCAGGCGCAGGTACTGCCTGGACCTCTTGTTCCCGTGGCTCATCTTCTGCGCCAGGCCCTTCTTCTGCAGCACGCACTCCTCCAGCTGCACCACGTTCTGGTGCCGGTTCTCCAGGCTCGTCAGCGCCCAGAACTCGGCCAGCGCCAGCTCCACGTTTTCCGGCGCGTCGCACTGGAGCCTCTTCACCGCCACCTGGGCGCCCGTTTTCCGGGCCACGGCCTCGTAAACCACCCCGTAGCTCCCGCGGCCGACCTCCCGCAGCAGGCTGTAGCGCGGCGGGGACACCGCCACGGCGGGCTCCGGCAGCCGGTCGTTCCGGAGGAAGCTAATGGAGAAGCAGTCCTCCTCCTCTTCCTCTTCTTCTTCTTCGTCCTCCTCCTCCTCCTCCACCTCCTCCATGGGCTCCGCTCGGTTGTTGTCCTGCACCGTCAGTGAGCGGAGGACTCTGCCCGACTCCCGCTTCATCTTCACGGCCGCGCTCCGCCTGCAGCCCCGCGCGCCGCCGCCGCCGCCGCCGCGGCCGCTTACCTGTCTCCTCTTCTTCCCGTCGCAAATATCCATAACTTCTTCTTTGTCGAAAGTAAGCATGAAGGGAGGACGTGTTTATCTGTCATTACTCAAACTCTGAACTAATAAAGTTTGACGTCCTTGCGTCTGTTCCGGTTCTCGGGGAGAGGTTAACGCCAGCCCGGCTGCAGCGTGGAGCTTTTGTCGCTGTATCGGTGACGGAAAAAAAAAAAAAGTAGGGACCAGTTTTAGCTTCGCAGACACAGCAAGTCCCGCCTCCCACGGAGAAGAAGGCGTGGTCTGCTCCTTCAGCCACGCGGTGATTGGCTGCGGGAGAAACCAGCCCCGCCCCCTCTCACGTAAATCTCGTTATGGTGGCGAAAAGGGGCGTGGAGAAAGCTGCGCGCGCCGTGTTTGGAGCACGTTACTTTTGTTTTTATTTTGAAAAAGGACACCAATGCTCTGAAACGCTTATCAGAGTAAATTATGCAGAGTATGAAGGGTAAAGCACACACAGAGGGGGCGGGTTCACGTGGACACCTGGCGCAGAGACCCGCGCATGCGTAAAGCGTAAAGTAAGAATTGAAGAATAGAATAGAAATATACTTTATCCCCAAGGGGAAATTTGTGGGCACAGTAGCACCAATAAACTAAACACACAAGCATAAAATATAAATATAAGAAAGAAAGAAACAAAGACTGTGCATAAACTATATAAGTATGTTAGATTAAGTAAGAAGTAAGTAAGTAAGAGTAAGTAAGTAATAATAAGTAATTAATAATAAGTAAGAAGTAAGTAAGACTAAGAAAGTAAAAAGTAAGTAAGTAAGAAAAAAGTAAGTGAGTAAGCAATGACTTCCAGGTGTAAATCGATGCATAGGAGGAGTAAAGTAAGTCACATTCTAATTATTAGTTAATTGTTTTTATCTTTTATTTTTTTTATAATTGAGTTAAATAACCCAAAACCTGAGAAAAGGCATCATTTCAAATTGTTTTTCAGAAGTATTCTTGATTCACTTCCATTAAAAACCTCAAAAGTCCAGCATTCATGAGAAAATTCAATCCCTTTGTTTTCATCCCGGTCCGGACTGGACCAGAAGGAGTGGTGCCCGATAATGTTCCTGACTTGTTTGATAACCCTAACCCAGCACCTGCGTCCCACTTCTTGTGTTTACTTTTAATTTATTCATCTGGTTGCTGAACATGTTTTTTGGAAAATCTATAGTGAGTCGAATAAAGATCCAATGTGTTCGTCACATCTGTTTCTTTTCTATTATATGGGTTTTCCGCCATATTTGCACAATTACAACATTTAAAAAAACACAGAAAAAGACACAGATTTGCAAATTACTAATTATTAGTGGCCCCCCTTGGAGTCCACGCTACTCCTCACACCCAAAGAAGCCCAGAGGGCCCTTTGCTTTGCTAGCGGGGCTAAAACCCACAGCACTGCCAGACAGAATCACGTCCTGCCTTTGTGTTATGCCGTCGCATTGATGCCGTCAATGCCGATGAATACCAGGCTGGAAACCGTCTATTGTCACAGCTCAGTGGCCAGAAAAGCAAAAATTCTGATCACATTTTTCAGGGTTCAGTTAGGTTTAGGAAAAAGGTCATAGTTAGGCTAAAATCCGTATATAGATACGATTAAACAGACATTCAAAAAAAGTTACGTTGAGGCAACAAGTCGACAACACTTTGAAAGTCCTGAGTTTGGTGAACCTCCCCCCCCCCTACCTTTCCTAACTGGTCTTTTTCAATATTTAATTGCTGACCTTGCACAGTGGATGTGTGGAAAGTGTGTGTCCGCCACAAAAAGGGATTCCAGCGTACTTTCCATCAGCGCTGAGCGACACAATACAGACAGATTTCTATCCATGTCAAAACAGTGGATTGTATTTTGTGACGACTTCAGAAGCCGCGATGATACTCTTGATAACTCTTGTCTCATTTGTGGTCTGTTAAACTGTAAATCCATCAAATTCAGTGCCTCATGCTACTGTTCAAGCTCCTGCAGCTGTCATGTATGTCAAGCCTTAAACCTTATAATTATGCACATATTATTAAACACCTTTATGTGTATTTTGGATTAAATCGTTCTTCTTTCCACTAGTCTGAGAAAAGATTCAAGGGTTCTTTAATCATATCCACATTGATCCGATTTGAATGGACATCCATTTTCTTCAAAGTGGACCCTTGAGCAACTAATTCTAGTGTAGATCAATCAAAGCAGAGCTAACGTTAGCTAGCTATCGGTGTCAGGAAGTGGCACCAAATGTCAAATTCTATAAATAACGTTCTTAATGTACTAAGTCAGCATTTGCACTTTGCCGAGCTAACGTTAGCTAGTGACATCTCTGCCGAGACATAGTGCATTCATTGGTGGATGAAACCGCTAACGTAATATTAGCAGGTTGTTTTAAGCTCGGACCTGGGAGTAAAGTTACACTTTAAAGTGGAAAAAGTTAAATGCTCAATTCAATATTACTTAATATTATTAGATTATTATTATGAATAAATTAATGTGTACGTAGTACTGTAAGTGGAGCTAATTTTTACTATTTCCTATGCTGTCAGCCTGTTAAATCTATAATAGTGCATCCTATTTCATAAGATTTCTTTGTCTAAAAAATATCAAAGTTTGTCAATGTAATAAGCAGTGAAGTAAATGTTAAATGTAAAAAGCATTAAAATAATGTTCCCTCTAAAAAGTATAGAGGAGTAGAAGTATAAAGTTGCAAGAAATTGAAGTTTTCATGCGAAGAAGATGATGTGAGGAAACAGATAAAAAGGAGGATGTAACAACATCGATGACAAGTTGTACCTCATTGAATCCGATGGAAAGGGATCGCAAACCAAGCACTGGCGTCATTATTCTGTCTGTCCCCGCCTCCCGAGGGGCAGAAAGACGTCTAAGAATCTAATCTAATAAAAACAAGATGCACAAAGCCTGTTTAGATGCAGTAATCCTCTTTTGGATGTGAGGTCTCACTCTAATGACTTTACAGTAACGCAGCCGGCGAGGACTAGAAAAAGCATGCGGCCCTGACCTCTTGTGGCTGAGCGGGAATAACATCATGCAGACGGCAATTTACTGAAGTATTTTTCACCTGCTGAGAAACGAGTGTAGTGAGAAAGCATCAGAAAGAAGGAAGAGCCTCCGCCGGACGACTTCTTCCACGAGTCTGGCATGCCGGCCTCGTCGGAGACGAAGCTCTGGAGAACCTTTATGAAAATGATCAGATTAGAAGTGTTCGAGTCGCATTATGATGCTCAATGTTTTAAAACAAAATTGTGTTGTAAACATCGATGATTCATGCAAAGAAAAATGAAGGTGCCATATGGAACCGCAAATGGATCTTCAGAGTAATGCTATAGTATAACCAATTTTGGTTCCACAAATAACCTTAATGAACCATTTCCTTAAATAGTTCTTCAAAAAACCTATAAAGGTGTCTCAAATAACCTTAAAAAAATGGTTCTTTAAGGCACCATTTCTGGTTTCACAAAGAACTTTTCAGACCAGGGTTCTTTAAAGAACCATTCCCTTCAATAGTTCTTCAAAGAACCTATAATAGTCCCTCAAAGAACCTTAAAAAAGATGTTTCTTTAAGGCACCAATTCTGGTTCCAGGATGAACCTTTCAAACCAGGTTTCCTCAAACCCAAAAATAGTGATGGTTCTTCGTAGAACCACAAAGCCTTTTAAAGAGCCATTAAAGAACCATTATTTATCTGTGTGTGTAAAACCCTTTGAAAGAATCTAGAGCGCCAAGAGAATTGGAGAAACGTGATTGCGCTCAAGAAGTTGTTTGTGTGTGTGTGTGTGTGTGTGTGTGTGTGCAGAGAGACACGCCGTCATCATCAAGTGGAGGTGGATATTATGTCTGTGTGTGTGTGTGTGTGTGTGTGGCTCTGACCCTTGCCTGCAGAGGTTTTGTGTTGGAGCAGAGTTTTGTCCGTATTATTTTGCCTGTTCCGCTCCCGGATAAATCCGCTTTCACAAGTTTCAGGGACATTTACTTTATCTGACTCACAACCACGTCTTCTTTGCCTGGTGTTACCACGGCAACGGGAAGGCCAATACCACCGAGGTAAAGCTGAACGGACGGCGATGTATGGCGGCGCTATCGGTATCTTTTGTCTTGAGTTTCCTCCTTGGAGAGCTGTATTATCTGGAGGTGATAGCGCTCTCTGGGAAGAGATCTTTTCTGTCCAACTACACACCAGATGAATGTTGAGAGTTTTTTATTCTTAATGTTTTCAACTCCATTTAATTTAACCCACACATCAAATATTACACAAAGAGTAGAGTCATATAGTTCAATAATTTTAATGGTTGGACAGACATGGAACTCATAACGACATAAAACACGTTGATGGACCATTGTGTTCCTAAGTTTGTGTTAATAGTTCATAGATTTATTATTTATTTTCCATCTGGGCTGAATACACAACAATGCACAAAGACAATGGAATACAATGATTACAGACTATCGGGTAGGTGTAGGGGGTTAGAGGTGTCAAGAGTCTGCCAAGGGTGAACTGGAGAGTTACCGTTACACGGAGTCCCTCAGGAGTCTGCCAAGGGTAAACTGGAGAGTCACCGTTACACGGAGTCCCTCAGGAGTCTGCCAAGGGTAAACTGGAGAGTCACCGTTACACGGAGTCCCTCAGGAGTCTGCCAAGGGTAAACTGGAGAGTCACCGTTACACGGAGTCCCTCAGGAGTCTCCCAAGGGTAAACTGGAGAGTCAATGAAACAAAACATTTATTTAGGGAAACAAGAAGGGAATACAGAAGGATACTTTTATCTTCTGGTCCCTTGATGAGTAATTAAATGATCAGGTCCCTTGATGAGTAGACATCGAACAATCCAGGGAATTATAACACCTATAAATCGCTCTTCATCCTTTGTTTTATTTTGTCTGCACAAGTGATTGCTTCTTTGACAAAGGGGATGGTATGCAATATGCTTGGTAACCTTTACAGATCAGAAGATGATTCACATAGCCCCTTCAAATAGTGTCAAAGGTTATCTTAAATTACCATTACATGGTCTTCAAAACCATCCTCATTAAAAGTTTGTTCACTTTTCTCACCCATTTCCTCTCGCCGTCACTTCTCCATCCTTACCTGCGTGCCCCGGGCTCACAAAAGCTTTGTCAGGACTCAGTGTTCCTCTTATAGGAAGAGAAAAACCCTCAGGGTCTCCATGTCTTTCTTTCTTTGCCCTCAGACATAATAAGACACATCTATTTAGCTTCTGTCCAAGAAGATAGATGTGCATTACGCCATACAGCGGCCGTGGAGGGAGATGGTTTGCTTTCAGTTGGCCCTTAGAGTTCAGATCTATTGACTAAAAAAGGCCTTGTTCTCCATCCTTTGCATCCCATGAGCTGTACCCCATCGACATAAACCGGCAGTCTTTGGGGGGCAGGAAAAGGTCTAAGGAAGTCAATACTCATCCGTTCCGGTGACATGGCAAGCCGTAGCAACATAAATAAAAAGTTGATCTTGTACTCAAGCCATCATGCAGTTCTTGTGCTACCAGCTTATTCTCACTGGCTGCCGGTAAGTTTGCACTAAGACAGCATCGCTGACTCACCGTCCTGCTTCTCGTCTCAGAGATGTGGACTCTTGGTCCCAGATGTTCATCCCTTAACGGTCCCAACGTTGGTTTTCAGCCACAATATTCAACCAGCTGTACAGCTGAGGATGAGCTTTCAAAAGGCCTCCGAGCCGTCCTCAATGGCTGGCTCGCCGCACTCTCTTAACCTAAATGGACTGCAATTTTTGTAAAAGGCATATCACATACCACATACCATCTGCCCTTTCCTTCTTAATGTTAACACCCACACTCATTCCATTCCACTATCACCCCAACACATTCTCATTTTAACTCTAGTCTCCATCTATATCACATTCCCACATTTCCATGCAATATTTTTTCAGGGGAGAGAAAGAGAGGAGGTGACAAGCAGAAAAGGACCTTGGGATAGATTTGCCTGAGTACAAGCGGCGCCCACTCTTTCTTTACAATGGAGACACATCCATTCATCCATCGTCAACATCCTACTCTCATCACTTTTCTTACACACTGTTGTGGCGTGATTAATGCTCGAGAAAACACTCCAAGATGAGAGGAGGCCGTGCAATCCATTGATGGTCCAGATACTGTGGTCAAATGTGTTACACGCCTTGTAACCTGATGGGATACGGTTGTTTTCACAGCAATATCAAATGAATCTGATGTCGGTGTTTATGACCTAATATCTTTGTTAATACCAAATTCCGATACAAAAAATCTAAATTCGGTGCAAAAGCACAGCTTCTCTTAACGTCTCCCGTTGAACTATATGCATGGCTTCAATAGTTTGAAGAGATTTTGCTTGTTTGTACCCGAGTGGAGAGATTCAGTGGGCTTTAGTGGTGTTAGTGGGGGGATATTTGACCTCTTGACTGCACAGAAAAATAATGGTTCTTAAATGGTTCTTTAAAAGGCTTTGTGGTTCTACGAAGAAACATCACCTACTAAAGAACCATTTTTTTTTCATTTGAAGCCCTTTTATAGGTTCTTTGAGGAACTCTTTAAGGAAATTGTTCTTTGAAGAACCCTGGTTTAAAAAGTTCTGTGTCGTCCCAGAAATGGTGACTAAAGAACCATTTTTTGAAGGTTCTTTGAGACACCTTTATAGGTTCTTTGATCAACTATTTAAGGAAATGTTTCTTTAAAGAACCCTGGTTTGAAAGGTTCTTTGTCGAATCAAAAATGGTTCTTCTATGGCATCACTCTGAAGAACCACAGACATGAGATTGAGATCCATCTCAATATCTCCCTTTATAATTAAAGGCAAAACTCTTATAAATGGCCATTTTTATTCATATATATTTGTTCCTGCAAACTTGTCCACAAATGCTGGCTTGTTAACGACATGTCATACGCTGGAATGTTTCCTTTATTATTTATTTAAGATATTTAAAAAAGGAAAAAGCAAGAGGTTATGAGGTCAAAGATGCCCACGTTCCTCTCTGTTGGGCATTTCCACTGAGGAGGATGATAGTCCGACAACAACAACAGTTTATTCCACTTTAACAGCGTAGAGTGTGTTTTTGACGGTGACCTTTCATGGGGTCACGCACTAAAATAAGCCGGCATACATGTTATGCAAAAGTCCCACTGCTCAGCTTCCGGCTGGGATGTCCTTGTGATCTTGTCGGGGATTCGGCGTATGAGGAAATGACTAAATGCTTTTAGGCGCCTCGCAGGGCGTCGGAGCGACACGCTGCGTCAGAGCGACACAAAGGAAGCGTGGGAAGTCAAGCAGGTGACCGCCTGATGCATCATTTATTAGTGAGGCTCACAATAAAGGCAACTCTACGTTATCTTCCTCAAATATGCGACAGGATAAACAGGCGAGGCAGATGTGAACGGGAAGGTGAATTGTCTTTATGAAGCTAAGTGGCATCAGCAATATTGTATATTTGCCCTATCAGACGATTGAGCACTTTTGAATACATAA
>CM070097.1:22394026-22436526 GCA_036178185.1 Liparis tanakae
TCATCATGTGGTATTGTCTTCATCATGTGGTATAGTCTTCATCATGTGGTATTGTCTTCATCATGTGGTATTGTCTTCATCATGTGGTATTATCTTCATCACACTCAGTGATGTTCGCGCATGGATCAATATGTTCCCGGAGTCTGGTCGTCACGTTGCTAGGCTACAGGCGGACACTTGAGGAGGGGAGTCCATCCAAGACATAATCAGGCTGCATTGATCCTCATCAAGACACCACGTGTACTGACCAACAGGTGTACTGACCAACAGTGTACTGACCAACCGGTGTACTGACCAACCGGTGTACTGACCAACAGATGTACTGACCAACCTGTGTACTGACCAACCGGTGTACTGACCAACCGGTGTACTGACCAACAGATGTACTGACCAACCTGTGTACTGACCAACAGATGTACTGACCAACAGTGTACTGACCAACCGGTGTACTGACCAACCGGTGTACTGACCAACCGGTGTACTGACCAACAGGTCTACTGACCAACCGGTGTACTGACCAACAGTGTACTGACCAACAGATGTACTGACCAACAGATGTACTGACCAACCGGTGTACTGACCAACAGGTCTACTGACCAACCGGTGTACTGACCAACAGGTGTACTGACCAACAGGTGTACTGACCAACAGGTCTACTGACCAACCGGTGTACTGACCAACCGGTGTACTGACCAACCGGTGTACTGACCAACAGGTCTACTGACCAACAGGTGTACTGACCAGCTGGTGTACTGACCAACCAGGCCGATGGTCTTTAACCCTCCTGTTACCTTTAGGGTCAATTTGATCCCATTTAATGTTTAACGTCGATGTCCTTTGGGGTCAATTTGACCCGAGGCTGTTTTTCAATGTCAAACATATACGAAATATAAACTTCTTTATATATTTAAAGGTCTGTTGAGGTAGTCGACAAACACACATAAAGTACCTTACACTTAAACCTGGGAAACTATATTAATTCTAATAATTTTCTGGAGGTTTTAATTGCTGGGGTCAAATTGACCCCGAGGGTAAAATATGTTAAACTTGCATCCTCTATTCCGGCTGGTTCCAAAACAAATAAATGATGACTTCTCTGATTTAATCCCTAGTTCATGGTCTCAATGGCTACTTTCAACTATTCTTTATGGCTTTATGGTTTTACTGTTGCTACCAGAGCCGTGTTCAGTGTGTATTCAGAACCCTTTCAATGTGACACTCTTTGTTTCATTGCAGCCATTTGCTAAAATCAAAAAAAGTTATTTTATTTCTCATTAACGTTCACTCAGCTCCACATGTTGACAGAAAAAAACAGAAATGGAGAAATGATTGCAAATTTATTAAAAAAGAAAAACTGAAATATCACTCTCTTCATCACTCCTCCGCATTAAAGAGATCAGAATCGTCTTTATGGCACAGACATGTAGTTTGACATCTTTATTTACAAAGAGTAGGAGAGATATACAAACAGACATTAAAGACAACGGAATAGCAACATGCATGTGGAATATAAAAACAAGTGATAATGAATTGGGGACGTTAGTGCACAGAGAAAGTGGTGATGGTGCAAATAATGCAGACCTAAAACATTCCTGTAATTATTTGTAAGATACTATTGCAGATATTCCTGTAATCCTAAATGGAAAAAAATATATATTTTCAGAAAAGTGTTTATCTCGTTTTTAGCCGGAAAATAATATGAATGTTTAAAAAATAAAAATGTTAGAAAAAGGTTGATTAAACCAAAACTCTTTCAACCCAATGAAGCTGAAATGAATTGAATGTTTTTTTTTTTTTTACAATTAATGTTAAAGATGCCCAATTGGGATAAAAAATGTCCTCCCCAGATATATTTATTGTTGTGGGGGTGTCAACCAATCAGGAGCCAGCATGAAGATCTGAATGTTGAATGTTTCAGCAACGAAGATATGGGATGTTTTAAACCCTTCTGTCAATGAATAAATATTGTGTGTGTCTGTGTGTGTGTGTGTGTGTGTGTGTGTGTGTGTGTGAGAGAGGAGTGGATTAACCATGTCCTTGAGGAGGTGAGACATCGGGGTCTTCTTTGGTTTCAGGTGGACGGAGATCAGAGACCCTCCTCTTCACCGTGTCATCTGCCCTCGAGGTAAAAACACGGAGAAACAAACACAGAGAAAAGATACGACAAGTATAAATATATAAATACAACACCGGCCCCAAGACACACGCCTCATGAAAATAAGATACGAGGAAAAGAAAGTTCTGGGGTCACGACATCATCCGCGGGTCTCCTGGGAATGTCGCCGAGCTCTCGGCACTCCACGCACATCTGGTCTGATACAGATGTTTGCATTCCAAATTAAACACGTTGGCGGTGATTGAATTGCAACGAACAGATGGAAACGTTGCCACGGTAACTAAATGATGATGTCGTCCCCCCAGAAAACAAGACTCTGAGTGGTGCTTTGGCTCCATCGGGGCCACGCTAACAACTTAGCTGCTCCATCGACCATCACAGTGACTTAATGCACACACACACACACACACACACACACACACACACACACACACACACACACACACACACACACACACACACACACGTAGACGTAGTCAGTGTGAGGCGCCGTTGTGGAACACGGACAATATGTTTACTCCAAATCTGACTCAACAACGTTCCTCGCTCGATATTACATATTTCATTCTGAGTGCAGGTTTTCGTCCCATATGAATATATATGAATATATATTAAGAACAACAACAAAACAACAAAAACATTCTGAGTTGAAGCAGACCATATTTTACCTTTTGTTTCACAGATAACCATCATTCATCTTTTATTAAGGGACGTTTTATATCGTTGTTATTGTCTGTGAATCCCACGAAGAGAGCAAAACCATTGGTCTGTATACCGGAGCCTCAAACACCACATGGACAGGGTTCTTCAGAGGGATGCCACAGGAGAACCACGTCTGGTTCCACAACCTTTCAAACAAGGGTTCTTTAAAGAACCATTTCCTTCAAGGAATCTTTAAATAACCTATAAAGGTGTCTCAAAGAACCTTAAAACATGGTTCTGTAAGGCCCCATTTCTGGTTCCACAACGAAACTTTCAAAACAGGGTTCTTTAAATAACCATTTCCTTTAAGGAATCTTTAAATAACCTATAAAGGAGTCTCAAATAACCTTAAAACATGGTTCTTTAAGACACTATTTCTGGTTCCACAAGGAAACTTTAAAACCAGGTTTCTTTAAAGAACCATTTCCTGAAAGATTTCTTCAAAGAACCTTTAAAGGTGCCTCAAAGAACCTTAAACATGGTTCCTTAAACATGGCCCCTTTTATGGTTCCAAAGAGAACTTTTCAAACCAGGGTTCTCTAAAGAACCATTTCCTTAAAGAGTTCTTCAAAGAACCTTTCAAGGTGTCTCAAACTAAACACAAGAGCGCTGAAGTGAAAGAAAAGTTCTTTTCTTTTGTTTCCGGATGTGATTCACGCTTCATCAAGGTTAGGCGTTGGAAACCAAAAATAGACCTGTCACACACACACACACACACACACACACACACACACACACAAACACACACACTCTCCAGGAGTGTGGGCGCGTTGCCCACGGCGCCGACGACGCGGTTCGGAGAACGTGTGGATAGTTTAAAGGTCGTTGGGAGTCGGCTCATCGTCACGGCGACGTTCACTTTCTTCTCGTTACCTGTCGGAAGCCTTCGATGCGGTGAGGAGCATTCTGGGTAACGGCGAGGAGGTTCCACTCAGTGAGATGACGAATTCAACACAATCAGTACGGGGAGAAAAAATAATTGAATCTTCATTATCTTCATCTTTATCGGCTTTTATCGCTCAGTTTTTCATGTTTCATCCTATTTTGGGGAGAACCAATCAGTGGTCTGCATTTCACCACAACAGACCGACGTCACGCTCCTCACTGACGGCTCGGAGTTAGAGGAACACGTCTTCATTCACGGCGTTGCCGGATTGGGGTCACCGCGGCGACGATTAATGGAACTATTCATCCACTCCATACCTGTCCAACGAGCTCGGGGCTGACAGGAAGTGGGCGGAGCTTCGTTCTCCTGCCGACACAGGTCAGCACACCTTGAGCGACACCCCGAGAAGACCTGCTGCTTGGTTTGGCATCTCATCTGAACAATGTGCGTCTCTCTATGGTGGTTATTTGGCATCGCTTATTGGTTGTATAGCATATATACATCTTTTTATATCACTGTGTGGTCATTATGTGTCTCTTTTAGGTCTGTGTGGTTGTTATTGTGTTTCTTTGTGGTAATTTGGCATCCCTTATTGGTTTTATAGCATATATACATCTTTCTCTGTCACTGTGTGGTCATTATGTGTCTTTTGTTTTAGGTGTTTTTGGTTATTATTGTGTCTCTTTTTGGTCATTTGGCATCCCTTATTGGTTGTTTGGCATCACTTATTGGTTATTTAGCATCTATACATTACTTTATGTCACTAAGTGGTCATTATGTGTCTCTTTTAGGTAGTTGTGGTTGTTTGGCATCCCTCATTGGTTGTTTGGCATCCCTTATTGGTTATTTAGCATCTATACATCAATTTATATTACTATGTGGTTATTAATTGTCTCTTTAGGATATTTGTGGTTGATTGGCATCCCTCATTGGTTGATTGGCATCCCTTATTAGTTATTTAGCATCTATACATCACTTTATGTCACTAAGTGGTCATTATGTGTCTCTTTTAGGTAGTTGTGGTTGTTTGGCATCCCTCATTGGTTGTTTGGCATCCCTTATTGGTTATTTAGCATCTATACATCAATTTATATTACTATGTGGTTATTAATTGTCTCTTTAGGATATTTGTGGTTGATTGGCATCCCTTATTGGTTGTTTTGCATCCCTTACTGGTTGTTTAGCATCTATACATCAATGTATGTCACCGTGTGGTCATTATGTGTCTCTTTTAGGTCTGTGTGGTTGTTATTGTGTCTTTTTGTGGTTGTTTGGCATCCCTTACTGGTTGTTTAGCATCTATACATCAATGTATGTCACCGTGTGGTCATTATTTGTCTCTTTTAGGTCTGTGTGGTTGTTATTGTGTCTTTTTGTGGTTGTTTGGCATCCCTTACTGGTTGTTTAGCATCTATACATCAATGTATGTCACCGTGTGGTCATTATGTGTCTCTTTTAGGTCTGTGTGGTTGTTATTGTGTCTTTTTGTGGTTGTTTGGCATCCCTTACTGGTTGTTTAGCATCTATACATCAATGTATGTCACCGTGTGGTCATTATTTGTCTCTTTTAGGTCTGTGTGGTTGTTATTGTGTCTTTTTGTGGTTGTTTGGCATCCCTTACTGGTTGTTTAGCATGTATACATCAATGTATGTCACCGTGTGGTCATTATGTGTCTCTTTTAGGTCTGTGTGGTTGTTATTGTGTCTTTTTGTGGTTGTTTGGCATCCCTTATTGGTTGTTTAGCATCTATACATCCATTCATGTCACTTTGGTGTCACACCGTACGTCTTTGCCCAGGGACACATCTGAACGCCGAGCCAGCGTGACCCGGAGGACGTGTTTAAGCCTCCATCGACATCCAGGAGAACGACACGGGTCAACGGATGATGAAAAAATCAAATCGACACAACGATGAGAGACAAGAGGAAGGACCACGAAGAAGACCCGGAATAAAGAATAAAGGAAACACACTTTTTTTTATAGAGTTTCGTAATTCCGTCTTGTTTCTTTTTATCTCTACGTCTAAGGACTCGACATTTATCCACAACTAGAGAGCGCTACAGTGAATATAGAATTAAAACGTCTCTGTGAATCCATTCCTATGTCATTGAACGCTGCCGCTCCATTACTTTTTTAAACATGAAAATACAAATATGATTCGGTGCACACAGCCACGGACGTGTCCCTTTGGTGAGGTTTTTTTCTCCCAGGGGGCTCAGCGTCGGTTCGGAGAGCTCCTTCACATCGCGCTCCCTCCTCTTCGTCGTCCGCCGTGCAGCCGGTTGACTCGTTGACATCTTATTACATCCGTGAAGGTTTCCCGCGTGGCCGTTATGACCCGACACGGCGGCCGCTGCCGTCATGTCAGAGTCATCCACCGTCATTACACCCAGCTCATACAGCACAGGGGGTCTGAAGGGGTCTGAGGGTCTGAGGGTCTGAAGGGGTCTGAGGGGTCTGAGGGGTCTGAGGGTCTGAGGGGTATGAGGTCTGAGGGGTCTGAGGGTCCTGAGGGTCCTGAGGGTCTGAGGGGTCTGAGGGTCCTGAGGGTCCTGAGGGTCCTGAGGGGTCTGAGGGTCTGAGGGGCCTGAGGGGTCTGAGGGGTCTGAGGGGCCTGAGGGGTCTGAGGGGTCTGAGGGTCTGAGGGGTCTGAGGGGCCTGAGGGGTCTGAGGGGTCTGAGGGTCTGAGGGGTCTGAGGGTCCAGAGGGTCTGAGGTGTCTGAGAGTCTGAGGGGTCTGAGGGGTCTGAGGGGTCTGAGGGTCTGAGGGGTCTGAGGGGTCTGAGGGGTCTGAGGGTCTGAGGGGTCTGAGGGGTCTGAGGGTCTGAGACGCCCTGTCACACACGTCCAGTGACCTCACCGCCACAGATGGAGGTCTTGTTGACAGCTGTCAGTTTCACGTCATTCAGACTCAGGGAGACGGAGGACATTTTAGAAAACAATAACCAAGGTCGTGACCTCTGTGATCTCATAACAGACGAGGGCCATGAGGACCACCTCTCTCTCTCTTTCTGTGCAATAGAAGTTAATGAGAACGTTATAGAGACCTTTGTTCCATTCTTGGTGGGGACAAGTATGTCCTTCCACAATATTGGGCGAACATGTCCATATCGTTCATATGCAAACCTAACCCCTTGGAAATATTGATTATTTGGATAAATATATTAATATATAGATGTCAAAGTCCTAGCATGTAAATAAAGTGGATGTTCAGTCACCGTCTCGTCACCTATTCTTTGGTGGACGACCGTCTTGAAGCCTCGGTTGCAGCATTTTAAAGCGTCGCCGTCTTGTTTTTCTTTAGCGTAACCGGAGGAGACCATACTTGATTTTAATTGGTTGGCCAATTTTCAGACTTGTTTGTAATAATTACCAGAAAATAAATGAACAGCAGACTCCTTAGAGTTTGTTCTAGTAGAGCTGAGTATAAGATGTTGTAGCGGCCGGTCACTTGATATAATTAAACGGCTGAGTTATATAAAAATGTGCCCCCCTGTACAATTTTCTTAAACAAGGAAATTAACTGTCGAGACAAAAGCAATTTGTTGTACCAAGCTGTAACAATTTCCTATTTCCCCATGGGCCTCTATGGGGATTAACTCACTTTTGGACCCAGCCTCAAGTGGCCATTCAGGGAACTGCAGCGCCAGAGGTTGCTATTAGGTACCAAAATCCCGGCATCAAGTCTTTTCAATAAAAAAAAAAAAACATACTGGTTAAAGAATGAAAAATCTTTGTGTCAAGTGAGAGAAAAATAAAAGACAGAAAATCGAATGTAAAACCAGGATTACCTGAGAAAAAAAAGAAACGGAAATGCTGCACAAATGCATCTGAAAAGGTAAACCGAGGTAACCATAGTAACTATTATGCTCTACACACTATCATTCCACCACAGACCCTTTGAGCGATACTTTGTGGTGTCAGATGTTTTATCTTGCACTGCAGTCAGCGTGTTCAGGGTCAGTTGTTCTCTGAGCGGAGAGAGAGAGAGAGAGAGAGAGAGAGAGAGAGAGAGAGAGAGAGAGAGAGTAACTGACTGCTGTGGAAGAACGAGCTCATCAATACGATGCACAGACTCTTTGAATCCCCAAAAACATATCCGTCATGTGGGAAGTAATTAGTCGCATCACATACAAGAGGGTCACTAAAACGTCTGACTTGAAGAACAAAGACGTTGTGATGAGGTTCTAGGTTTCCTGAGTACGGAGTCCCTTTGCAGATTGGCCTCCCAGGAAGAACCACAGAATGAATCGTTTAGTACCCCCAGTGCTAAATCTATTCTTCTTTGTATAGAAATAATGGCTTTTGCCTGTCATATAAAGAGATAAAGTCCAAAGAGGAAGGAAAGGGAGATGGATAGATCAACAACGTGTATCACCAGAAAGACCACTCCAGTCAAAGTTTCTTTGATCCAAGACCACGATGGTTCTAACCGTCCAATACCATCCATTACCGTACTGCGGTCCCGTGCCGTGGAGGAGGCGGGCTTAGCGCGACATTCCATGTGTCTATCCCAAGCAACGTTTTCCAATCTCTGAGACGTTCCCATGCAGAACGAGATCTATAGTCTCCCCCGGCGTCTCCTGGGTCCACCCCTCGCCGGTTGGAGGTACCCCGTGGAACCTCTCAAAGCATCTTCCAGAAGAACCCTGACCAGATGCCTGAGTCCACCGCCCCGCCTCTGGAAGAGAATATGGTAATGGTTCTTTAATGGTTCTTTAAAAAGCTTTGTGGTTCTACGAAAAACCGTCACTTATACTGAAGAACCATTTTTTTTTACTTGAGGCACCATATAAGGTTCCTTGAAGTATTTATTTAAATGGTCCTTTAAAGAAACCGCATTTTAAAGGTTCTTTGTGGAACCAGAAATTGTGGCTTAAAGAACGATTTTTAAGGTTCTTTGAGACTTTTATATGTTCTTTGAAGAACTATTTAAGGAAATGGTTCTTTAAAGAACCAGTATTTGAAAGGTGATTTGTGGAATCAGAAATGGTGCCTTAAAGAACCATGTTTTAAGGTTCTTTAAGACACCTTTATAGGTTCTTTAAACAATTATTTAAGGAAATGGTTCTTTGAAGAACCCTGGTTTGAAAGGGTTTTTGTGGAACCATAAAGTGTGGCTTGAAGAACCGTTTTTTAAGGTTCTTTGAGAAACCTTTATAGGTTCTTTGAAGAACTCTTTAAGGAAATGGTTATTTAAAGAACCCTGGTTTGAAAGGTTATTTGTGGAACCAGATATGGTTCTTCTATGGCATCACTGAAGAACCATGTGTTCCTTTCCAGAGGGAACCTCCATGTTTCTGTGTGTATACTCAGAGGTGGGGATGGAGCCGCTCAGGATCATTTCAGTAACCCGTGTACACTGGGCGTCAGAAGGAAGCCGAGCAGACCTCTGTCGGGGAACGTCGGCACCGGATGTTCCAAACTGTCAAGATAATTAGGAAAGTTCTTCTCAATAACAACGTCACGTCACCAGAGACTTCCTCGTGAAGCCGATGTACGAGGGAGCGGCGACATCTAAATTATCCAAAGACCTAGCGGCGTGTCTGTTGGCGTTCCGGCGCTCGCTGTCGGCTGTTGACGTTCTAAGAGGGCGCTTGAGTAAAGGACCGGAAGGGAACTGGAGAGGGTTCCTCGTCTCGGGGGCTCGGCACATTCATGACAATCTGTCACTTTTCATGCGTCCGTCTTATAAGTGGCTTTTTTTCCGAAAGAGGATTCATCTTGTTTCTCCACACACAGAACAACAATGGTTCTCACATGGTTCCTAAAAGGCTTTGCGGTTCTACGAAGAACCGTCACCTACCAAAAAACTATTTTTTTTCGTTTGAGGTACCATTATAGGTTGATTAAAGAACTCTTTATGGAAATGGTTCTTTAAATAACACTGGTTTGAAAGCTTCATTGTGGAACTAGAAATGGTGCCTTAAGAAAACATTTTGAAAGTTCTCTGAGACATCTTTATAGGTTCTTTGAAGAAATCTTTCAGGACATGGTTCTTTGAAGAACCCTGGTTTGAAAGGTTTATTGTGGAATCATAACTGGTGCCTTAAGAAACCATTTTTGAAACTTCTCTGAGACATCTTTTAGGTTCTTTGAAGAAATATTTAAGGGAATGGTTCTTTAAAGAACCCTGGTTTATAAGGTTCTCAGGGGAACCAAAACTGGTGCCTTAAAGAACAATTTTTTGAAGGTTCTTCGAGACACATTTATAGGTTCTTTGAAGAACTCTTTAAGGAAATGGTTCTTTAAAGAACTCTGGTTTGAAAGGTTTATTGTGGAGCCAGAAAAGGTTCCTTAAAGAACCATTTTTGAAGGTTCTCTAAGGCACCTTTATAGGTTGATCAAAGAACTCTTTCAGGAAATTGTTCTTTAAAGAACCCTGATTTGAAGGGTGTATTGTGGAACCATAAATGGTGCCTTAAAGAACCATTGTTGAAGGTTCTCTGAGACATCTTAGTAGGTTTTTTGAAGAACACCTTCAGGAAATGGTTCTCTAAAGAACCCTGGTTTAAAAGGTTCTTTGTGGAACCATAAATAGTTCTTCTATGGCATCACTCTGAAGAACCACCTCCATGTTCCGTGTGCGCCTCCTTTTCTCTACACACGGTTTACCTGCACTTAGCCTGCTCAAACGTGATTGGTCGATACAATCTGAATCCAGAGCGCTTCACTGACTAAGCCCCGCCCCCTGTCAGGCAGAGTGGCGGTGGTTCTGTGACAGAGGGACTCGGTCGGCGCCACGGCCTCGTGCCGGCGGCTGTGTGGGCGCTCCGTGAGCCGGGAGGATGTATTTTACTTGTGGGAGGTGTCAGAACCACCGAGTCCCGAACAACAGCACCTTCCAGGAACCGGAGGAACACGGCGAGGGGATCGATGGCACGGAGAACACAGTTCAGTTGTCATGGTAGTTACAGAGAGACGCCGATACAATCGAAGGGGAATGTAAGCAAAGCAGAACCAACACATGACTCCTTCTCTTGGAAAGAGAAATATGAAAATCAAATGAAGGGAAAGATTTACTACCGGAATGAAAATCACTTGTGGATTAAACTCACGCCTGAGATGGATCCTCATTGGTCGATTCCAACAAAGACACGGATCCTCATTGGTCTGTTCGTGAGCTTTGAAAGGCTTCGGCCTTGAAGTGGGAAGACGCCCGATGGTCATGTGTGGATCGTTTCACCAGGCTCCTCCCACACGGATAAATAATGGTTCTTCGATGGTTCTTTAAAAGGCTTTGTGGTTCTACGAAGAACCATCACCTACCGTTTGAGGCACCTTTATAGGTTTTTTGAAGAACTCTTTAAGGATGTGGTTCTTTAAAGAGCCCTGGTTTGAAAGGTTCTTTGTGGAACCAGAATTGGCACCTTAAAGAACCATTTTTTGGGGTTCTTTGAGACACCTTTATAGGTTCTTTGTATAACTATTTTAAGCAAGTGATTCTTTAAAGAACTCTGGTTTGAAAGGTTCTTTGAGGAACCATAAATGGTGCCTTAAAGAACAATTTTTTTGGGTTCTTTGAGACACATTTATAGGTTCTTTGTAGAACTATTTTAAGCAAATGGTTCTTTAAAGAACTCTGGTTTGAAAGGTTCTTTGCGGAACCATAAATGGTGCCTTAAAGAACAATTTTTTGGGTTCTTTGAGACACATTTAAAGGTTCTTTGTAGAACTATTTTAAGCAAATGGTTCTTTACAGAACTCTGGTTTGAAAGGTTCTTTGCGGAACCATAAATGGTGCTTTAAAGAACCATTTTTAAAATGTTTTTTGAGGCACCATTATAGGTTCTTTCAAGAACTCTTTAAGGAAATGGTTCCTTTAAGAACACTGGTTTGAAAGGTTCTTTATAGAGCCAGAAATGATTGTTCTTCGGCATCACTCTAAAAAAAAAATTGGTTCCCAATGCCACCTTCATTTTTCCGTGCTCACAGCCCAACGCTGACCTCGCTGACCTCGCTGACCTCGTTGACCTCGTTGACCTCGCTGACCTCGCTGACCTCGTTGACCTCGTTGACCTCGCTGACCTCGTTGACCTCGCTGACCTCGTTGACCTCGTTGACCTCGCTGACCTCGTTGACCTCGCTGACCTCGTTGACCTCGCTGACCTCGCTGACCTCGCTCACTGCTTATCTCGTACACACAGAGCGGCCCTGAAGGCATCGGCCAACCACACGACACCACGCCGCCTCGGCGCCGCTGCATGGTGGCTGAGACCTCCACCAACACCTGAAGCTTCTCCTGGTTGCATCCAACGAGGCGCCGGATGAAGCTGCGGCTTCGGGAGAAATTAAAAAAAGGTGCAAGGCCACGTTGATCAGAGCGCCGGACGCTTTGTGCTCGTGGCGCCGCGAGCGTCACCGCCAGCCACCGCTCGGGGGATTCTCAAGTCATGATGAAATGTTGTTTCCGAGGCGTCACAAGCAGAGCGTCTGGGGCACCGAGGCTTTTTGTGACCTTCCACAACACAATCTGACGGACACGCCCAGTTGGCATCGGGATTGGTGTGGTGTGCAAAGGTATCAAAGTAGGAGGGGTTACCATTCTCTGGAAATGTTGGGTTCAGAGACCTCCGGGAAGACTTCCTCTCCATGGTCTCACTCTGTAGTGTCAAGTGTGATGTTCATCTGGAGTGTGCGTCTCAGAGACCGAAGAAAAAGAGCGAGGAGAGACAATCTTGACTTGGATTGAACGGATGAAGACCCGGTGGGTCCAAAGACTCAAAGTCAAAAACTTTATACGGTGACGATGTCGTCGTCGAGTACAAAGCTTGTTCCACACACAGAAACATGGAGGTGCAATCTGGAACCGGAAATGGTTCTTCAGAGTGATATAGAAGAACAATTCCTGGTTTCACAAAGAACCTTTCAGACCAGGGTTCATTAAAGAACCATTTCCTTAAAGAGTTCTTCAAAGAACCTATAAATGAGTCTTGAAGAACCTTCAAAAATGGTTCTAAAAGCCACCATTTCTGGTTCCAGGAAGAACCTTTCAAACCAGGGTCCTTTAAATCATCATAATTCTTCAAAGAACCTATAAAGGGGTCTCAAAGAACCTTCACAAAAATCTAAGACATATTTTTGGGTTCCACAAAGAACCTTTCAATCCAGGGTTCTTTAAAGAACCATTTCCTCAAAGAGTTCTTCAAATAACCTAAAGGTGCCTTAAACAAAATAAATGGTTCTCCAGTAGGTGGTGGTTCTTCATAGAACCACAGCAACTTTTTAAAGAACCTTTAAGAACCCTAATTGTTCTGTGTTCTCTTCCATTGTCAGTCTCTCTTGTCGGTTAATTTGTTTAAAAGAGGAGAGAGAGAACAGAGCATCCTCCTGCACCGGGCCCGGGAGACGGGATGCGGTGACGGTGATGGATCCCTCTCCCCGCGTGTGGGCGTTGCTTATTTACGCCGCGCATCGCCCTCCCATTGGTCCCCTCTGGAAGCCGCGCGGTGACACCGACGAGTCTCCGGCGATAAAAAGCGGAGGCGACGAGCCGCGCAGGAGAACCACAGAGAACCTAACGGGAGGACGTCTGATGCGCCTCTGAGTCTCACATACGGCCGGAAGTATCTGTCCAACTCCTCAGGTACCGACTCCACACTTTGTTGGTGTTTGTTTACTGTCTTCTCTTCTCTGGTCTGAGTGAAGAACCACTTCACGTGTCTCTTCTTTGGTAACGGAACGACGGGGCTGCCGTGCGCAATTACGCACTGCGCACAGCTCCAATTGATCAATACCTTCATGTGTTATCTACACTGACTCAAGTAAGAGGTATTAAAAAAGTAGTACGTCTTTTTATTGAGTTTGATATAAGTTAAGTTATTTCTAAATTATTTGACTCCTCAAAACCAAGCCGGTCCAATTCTGAGCCTCATCCAAAAGGAACGGGTGCGCCTCACGTGCTTATTTTGTTGTTTCTGTGTGTGTTTCTCTGTGTGTGTGTGTGTGTGTGTGTGTGTGTGTGTGTGTGTGTGTGTGCAGGGACCTGGTGAAGAATGGAGTGGTATGTCCTGGTGCTGATGCTGAGCTTGCCGCCCTCCATCCGCGCAGATTGCTCCTTGCAGTGCGATAAATGCGTGCAGCAGATCCTCGGCCCCGACGCCGCCTTCAGCAGCCTGGTAAGACCGGAGACCCCCTAACACCGGGATGGGGGAGGGGGGGGGGTGATACACTGCTGCCGTTTGGAGAATGTATTGGGTTCATCTAGTGACTTCTAATCCGAACATGATCCACGTTTAAATTATAGCTATAATTGTTACTCTCCAGCAAAAATCACTGGATTGTTATATATTTTCAATTTCCTTCATCCTAAAGGTAAAGATGCCCAACGTGCCAGTCTGAATGAATGTAGTCCCAATAGTCCTCCAACGTGGCGTCATTGGCGTGCGTAAAATTGTAGGTTTAAAAACCTTTTAAAAAACGAACACCTTATTTTATTGTCATATTAAATATAGTTACATTACATTTTTTCTCTGCATTTAACCCATCTTTGGTTATTAAGGAAAAGTGGGATATGGAAGATGGTGTTAGACCTTAAGGAACTTAAATAAGGGGAAACGTAAGGAGGTTTTAAAGTCAAAACCTGATATTCGGAAAGAAAGAAAAAGTGTAAAAATGACTTTTAGCACCACGCATCTCCCTGTGTGTGTGTGTGTGTGTGTGTGTGTGTGTGTGTGTGTGTGTGTCGGTCTCACGCTCTCTTCTTCCTCCTCATCAGTCGTGCAGCGCGGAGTGTGAGGGGCAGCTGGAGAGCTGCGAGCGCGCTCCGGCGCTGGCGGACTTCAGCCAGGACGAAGCGGCGGCGGCGGCGGCGGCGGCGGAGAGCCAGCGCGCCGACCTGGTGAAGCGCTACGGCGGCTTCATCAAGAGGCTCGACCACAAGAACAAGAACAAGAACAAGAACGCGCTGTTCGCGTCTCCGTGGCGCGACAACTACGTCCTGAAGGCCGCGCCGCTGCCCGACCAGTACGAGGACTTGCTGAAGAGGCTCGGGGAGAGGGACGCGGAGGAGGCGCCGGACGCGGCGGCGGCGGCGGACGACGACGCGGCGACGCTCCTCCGCGGCTACGTGAAGCGCTACGGAGGCTTTTTACGCAAATTCGGCCCAAAGTCAAAGAGGAGTAGCTCCCCGGATGAAGATGAGGATGAGGAGGAGGAGAGCCAAGAGCCAGAGGAGCTGCAGAAGCGCTACGGGGGCTTCATGAGGCGGATCCGGCCGAAGCTCAACAACCTGAAGTGGGACAAGCGGTACGGAGGGTTTCTGCGCCGCCACTTCAAGATCTCCGTGCGCGCGCTGGAGGAGCCGGACTACCAGGACGACTTGGGCTTGTAGATGAACTCTGCGTGGGGGGGCGACTGAGCTTCAGATGTCCACTCCGCGCACATCTGAAGCGCGAGGAGGAACCCGAGGAACGAGCGAGAGGAACTCAGAACTTAACGCGCCTCTCTCCATCAGCGCGAGGAGCCTCTTCATGCTTTACGTGTACAAATAATTCTCCTGTGTTGTTGGAATCATCGTCTGTCATTCAATAAATGCTTGTTTAATAAAAAACAGGAATAAAAGCACTTTCATTTGGTCCTCTTCGGCAGATTATTATATCTTCAATCACACACACACACATATATATATATATATATATATATATATATATATATATATATATTAGATTTTACATGTAACATCTAAACACAGCAACATAGCGTTTTAATATCCTATACTTTAATTCTAAATTGTTATATATGTTGTTTATAAAAAAAGGTGACATTTTTGTAAATAATTAGACGTCTGCTTTTTGTGCAAAAATGCATCCAGAATATTTTAAACAACGAATTATTTATTTGGATAAATGACCTTTAAAAAAAGAAAATAAACTATTCAAAATGATCATATTTGGCCTGGAAGAAATTGGATGTACAATTGCAGAAAATAAGGTCTGAGCAAAAGACAACATTTGAAATACATATATTAAATAAAGCTGCAAACAAACGGCCGGGTTACATCATTTAAGAGTGCTTCCTTTTTCCTTTTTCTCGTCTCCTTTTCTAGAACGATACTTCCTACAAAGCCGAGATGAAGGTGTTCATCTCTCTTCACGGCGATCGAAGCCGTCCTGATAATAATTTGTATCCCCCCCACAAAAAAAAGATGAAATTGCGCGAAGAGAAGCGGATCGGCCTGAAGGAGCCGCCGCTGCAGCGCCCCCTGGTGGCCAAACGAGCCTCCTGCGGTAATACCATCACGCTTATGTATCACCTTTATAGATCTACCTTTGTTTTATTAACGATGTACTTTATAATCAGGCAAAGGTTTATAGATTATTAGCCCGAAAATATAATGTTTAGAAAAATAAAAGATCAACATATTTAAAATATAGAAAGACACTTTCTTGTTGAAAACTGAGCGTTTATTATCAAACTAAACAACACCGCCGGTTCTTCTTCTCTCTACGCGGAGCGAGTCCCTACAGAAAACAGCCGTATCAAATATATTAGTTACCAATACATATTTACAGTCACGCCTCCGTGTCGGCGCGGCGCCTCAGAGCGAGGACGCCGAGGACGCCGCGTCCGCCGCACGTTCAAGTCCAGCGTCCGGAGAAATGCAAATGAAGGCGCTGCGGAGCCGGGAGGAGTCACTGCTGCTCCCCGTCCTCCTGCCGGCTCTCCTCCTCCTCCTCGCCGCCGCCGCCGCCGTCCGCCGGGCTTTCCTCCTGCGACTCCTCCTCCTCGTCCTCCGCGGCGCCGGCGTCCACCAGGGCGACGCCGCCGGCCGCGTGCTGCGCGGCGGCGAGGCTCTGCAGCGCCGCCTGCAGCGTCACCAGCTGGAACTGGGGGCCGAGCACCTTGACGAAGCCGCCGCCGCCAACGCCGCCGTCCTGGCCCGCCGCCAGCAGGGTGAGGTTGGCGCCGTCGGCGCCCAGCTCGGACAGCGAGGAGGTCAGCAGCGTGTAGCCGCCCAGGTTGGGCCCGCCGGCGGCCGACACCGTCAGCACCTTGCCGAGCGGGAGGCCCGTCAGCTGGCCCAGCGGCACGGACACCTGGGCCGGGCCGGCGGCGGCGGGCCGGAGACGGCGGGTCAGCGGGCGCTAGGCGGCGGCGCGGGCGCCGGGCGAGGGTCATCAGGACGTTGTTGAGGTGCTGAGACTTGCTCTTCAGCTCCTTCGCCCGCTTCCTGTGCTCATCACACTGCTGCTCCAGAGCTGGGGGGGGGGAGAATACAAGAGAGAGGGAGGGGGGGAGAGAGGGGGAGAGAGAGAGAAAACAAGAGAGAGGGAGAGGGAGAGAGAGAGAGAAAACAAGAGAGAGGGAGAGGGAGAGAGAAAACAAGAGAGGGAGGTAGAGAGAAAGAGAGAGGGAGCGACAGCGGGACACGTTATCTCGATGTCCGAGTTTCTCCAGAGCTGCAGAACAACAACAACAACAACAACAACAACAACAACAACAAGCCCCGACTCCGCCCGGTGCGTGTCTCTCCGGTCCGGACGCAGCCGGTACTGACCGGCCAGGCTGCGTGTGTACTGCTCCCGGTACCGGTCCATCTGGCTCTTGTGGCTCGCCAGAACCTTCTTCACCAGGTCCAGCATCCCGAAGTTCTGCACGATGTTGTTGAGCAAAACGGCATCTGAGCAAAAAACAAGGAACACGGCGTGAGATCCAGTCTGTGTGTGTGCGTGTGCGTGTGCGTGTGTGTGGTTCCGACCTTTGACCTGCAGTGGCGGGTCACACACTCTCTCCTGCAGCCCCTGCAGCACCTCCTGCAGCTCCTTCTGGAAGTCCTCCACCACCTCCTCCAGCAGGCCGGCTTCCTTCACCGTGCGCCAGAAAGCCACTGAGTCCTCTATACACACACACACACACACACACACACACACACACACACACATTAACGGTCCACTCCAACAGTCCCCCCCACACGTGGCGAGTGTGCATGCGGCGGCTGGTCACCTCCGATGGCCGTGACCCACTCCGAGGTTTCCTCCGCCACGTCCGGATACGAGACCGCCGCTCCGTTCACTGCAACACAAGCGGCGCACAACGCTAAGCCACGCCCCCAAATTAAGACTAGTCCACTAGGAATCCCACGTGACATGTAGGAGGCGTGGCTTAGTCCACTATGAATCATATGTGACATTTAGGGGGCGTGGCTTAGCCCACTATGAATCCCACGTGACATGTAGGAGGCGTGGCTTAGTCCACTATGAATCATATGTGACATTTAGGGGGCGTGGCTTAGCCCACTATGAATCCCACGTGACATGTAGGAGGCGTGGCTTAGTCCACTATGAATCATATGTGACATTTAGGGGGCGTGGCTTAGTCCACTAGGAATCCTACATGACATGTAGGAGGCGTGGCCCTCTAGTGGGGTGCAGTGGTACTACAGGAGGAAATGCACAAAGACCTTTTATTGAATACTTCACAAGTTCAAAATACACAGACATTAAACTAAGTCATTCATAAATACATGTTGCAATGCCTGTATGTTTTTTTGCACATATATAACTTTATTGGCATTGTTCTAACGAACATTTGGTGTATTTGAAAGTGATGACGATTTTCTTTATTCTACTATTTATTTATCTTTATTCTAGCACAGATGGAGTCACAAGTTATTTCAATAAAAAGTCAACAGATTATTTTGAGGGGGGGGGGGGGGGGGGCGTGAAGGTTTGAGAACCGTGTGACTGAAGTCAAACGTCGCCGCCATGTGTGCAGCTGGCCACCAGGGGGCGCGTGACTCACTGTCGGCCGACGGGGCGACGGGGAGCAGCTCGGCGGCCGGGTCCCCTCCCACGGACACTTTGGTTCCCACCAGGTCGATCTTGGTGCTGCGGCAGGTGTTGGAGCACACCGTGGCGTGCTGGTAGAAGTCCAGCTCCCCGGAGTCCATGATCTTCCTGAGACGGGAAACAGGAAACAGGAACGCCGGGAAGAAGGAAGCCAGGGAGGGAGAGGGGAATTAAGTTGTTTATGGAAATATGGATCGACTGAAATAGTAAATAATTCATCTGTGGAAGATTTTGGGGTCAAAGTTGAACGAACATGAAACACATGATTGTTTACAGGTGGTAAGAATCATTTAGACACGTAAACAATCACAATGTTTAGAGGACAACAAAACCTTGAAATACAAAATATTCAAAAAATACTAATAAAAACTAAACAAAATGCAACCAGTGGTGGAACCAACTAATATTATATACACGTGTGTGTATGTATGTAATGTAATATATATATATAAATATACACACACACACATATATGTATAAATA
The DNA here is from genome assembly GCA_036178185.1 of Liparis tanakae. Classification (NCBI taxonomy): domain Eukaryota; kingdom Metazoa; phylum Chordata; class Actinopteri; order Perciformes; family Liparidae; genus Liparis; species Liparis tanakae. The sequence goes on from CM070097.1 coordinate 22,413,003, forward strand.
AATAAATATATTATATATATATATATATATATATATGTACACACACACACACATATAAATATATATATGGGAACATGTCTATAGCAAATTATAAAAACATTTTAGAAATAAAACGAGGATTCTCCAGCGTCCTAAAGTCAGATTGAGAGGTTCAGGGTCTCCATCAGGGTCAAACATGAACATCAGTAACCTGTAGGTTACTAACTAGCTATGTATGTATGTATGTATGTATGTATATGTGTGTGTGTATGTGTATGTGTGTGTGTACCTGAGCATGGTGCCGTTGAGCCGGATCGCCCTCTTCCAGTCCTTCAGAGTCGATTTTCCCGCTAAGCACACAAACTCCTTGGGGCTGATGAGCTGCTCGTTGAACTGACCGCGGGAGGGAGGAAAAAAAACACACGCCATGAGCGTCTTTTGTACAGACGCCACGCAGACGCCATTGTCTCCCCCCACCCCCCGCCCACCTGGACGCATTTGACGTTGATCCCGGGGCAGACGAACTTCTTCCACACCAGCGTGGCCTTGGCGTCTCCGCAGGTGACGGAGTAGAAGACGTCGGCCTCCACGTCCACCTCCTCCGTGAGCTTCACTGAGGAGGACAAAGGGAACGCCGCGGGGGTCACACACGTGTCGACCAATGGGTGGCCAGGACTTCTAACCAAACTCACATGATCAAATCTCATTTGTAAACATGAAAAAGTGAAAAAAATGTCACATTTAAACTAAAAATGAGAATTCAAAGCATAAAGTTTATACCCTTAAATAACTCAAATGAATGAGACAATAGTTTAATTTAAAAGAATAAACATTTATTATTTGTCTTTTCAGTTACGGTGCGTTCAATTGCAGCGCGGAATTGTTTTATATATTCATTATTTGAAGCGTAAATGAAAATATGAAAAGAAATTATTTCTCGATTTTTCCAACATTTTGGGGATTTATTATTTTTTCAAGTGCCTGGAAATAACGATTATAAAATTCCAGGACTTTTCCAGGTTTTCCACGACCGTACGAACGCCGCCGCAAAGCCTCGACGGCCACGTTACCGATGACGGCCTCCTCCGGGGAAAAGGAGTCCGGGCCGCCGGCCTCGGCCTCCGAGTCCACCGCCGCCACCGTGAGGACCTCCTCCCTGGACACACACACACACACACACACACACACACACACACACACACACACACACACACACACACAGGTAAACTCAGAGGTTCTAAAACAGTGACCTGGACCACTGTGTGTGTGTGTGTGTGTGTGTGTGTGTGTGTGTGTGTGTGTGTGTGTGTGTGTGTGTGTGTGTGTGTGGTTACCCCTGCTCCGGGGTCAGTTCTCCGGTCGCCAGCACCACCTTGTCGTCCTCCTCTTCCTCCTCTTCCTCCTCCTCTTCCTCCTCCACCCCTGAGGGGAGGTCCTCGGCCTCCGTCGTCGGTATGGTGACGATCACGACCTCGCTCACGTCCTGCATGCTGACCTCCGGGGACGCCATGGCGGACAGGTCGAGCTACGCCACACGGGAGAGAGAGAGAGAGAGAGAGAGAAGAGAGAGTGTGATATATTTTTTTATGTAATATTACATAATAGTTGAGTAATTACAAAAAAATGTATTTCTTAAAATTAAATCTAAATTTTAAAAAAGGAAGTAAGGATGGGGCTAATGTGTGTTCGGTAAAAAAAAATTAGTTAATATTAGTTTGCTACTAATATGATAAGCACTTTTTTTCTCTCTCTCTCATGTTCTCTCTTGCTCTCTCACTTTGTCTGACCACTCGCTCTCTCTCTCTCTCTCTCTCTCTCCTCCCTCGCTCTCTTTTCCCTCTCTCGCTCCCTCTCTCATTTTCTGTCACTCTCTCGCTCTGTGTTGCCACTCTCTCACTCACTCTCTCGTTGTCTTGCTCTCTCCCTCCCTCATTTTCTCTCTCTCTCTTGTTGTTGTTGTTGTTGTTGTTGTTGTAGTCTTATGATTTAATCCCCTTGATTCGGGAGCCCCCCCGGTGGTTCTCTCGTGGGGTGGCTCTCTGGTGACACCCTGACTGACAGGTCCTCGTCACGTGACCCCAGTAACACGGCGTGTCTGAGTGACGTCATATCAAGCCTAACTTTTGGTGACGACACCAGTTTTAAACTGCAACCGCACGCGCGCGCTCCGACACGGCTGCGTCGTAACGGTATATTTAGATCACTAAAAACGATGTTTATCTCGAAACGGTTGCTCAACGTCACGGGGTGGAAATCACAGACAGTATCACGTTACATACATAAAAAAGGCTAAATAAACTTGTAACATTGAACGCAACTCCGCGTGCATTCTTATTCAGCTACTTTAAGACCGAACAGGACGACTAAGAGAGATTGAATACCCCTCACCTTTTGGTATTGATGATAATAAAACGAACACTCGTGAGTTATTGTGTGTCGCCTCTTCTTCTGGTGAAAGGATGAAGGGGACGAGGCGGCTCGCCCGCCGGGTGGCGGCTAGCTAGCGTTAGCTCCGCGTCTGCTAGCAGCGGAGCGCGGCGCCTGGTGCCGCTGCGCACGTCTCCTTCATCTTTCTATCGACGCCGCCGCCGCGCGGCTCTCTCCGGTCGTCGGGCACCGCTCGGACCGTTCATTCAATTTCATCCTCACAAGACTACTCCATGTTATTCCTTCTTCTTTGTGTTTATTTCAAGCAGATCGTAACATCCTTTTTCTTCTTCTTCGCGGCCTCCTTTGCGCTCTAACGGGAGCGAGCGTCCAGTCGTGTTCGCGCTTCTGCCCTCTTCTGGCGCCGGGGTGCTTTTACATGTCTGTATATATATATATATATATATATATATATATATATATATATATATATATATATATATATATATATATATATATATATAATGATCATATGTTATGTTTGGGAATAACTCACTGTCAGCATGTTTCACAAAGATATTAAAAGCTTAGTTCTAATTAATTAATCAAATTCCTTTAAAATTAATTAAAATAATATATTATACATTACTAAATTAAATGAAATAAAAAAATAGAATATATATATATGATAATAATAGAGCTACAAAAAGGCTTTCCAATATTTTTATTAAATTAATTAAGAGTTGTTTAAATTTGATCTGTGTCTCTTATTGAGAGTTTATTAGTTTAAATAGGATCTATTGTGTTATGGTATCTCCATAGACTACTTTCCCCAAATTAAATCATGTGATTCTGCAGGGCAAATTAGTTTTCTCTTTACCATTAAATGTAAAACATAACAAAGGTTGCATTGAACGTATTGTTTATTTCCTGACATCTAATTTAATGTACATATTACTGCAACTCCTTATCATCAGGCTGGTCTAATAAGTATCCTAGGTCCCTCCATTTAATCCAGAAATCTGCAGCTCGTGTACCCACTAAAACTAAAAAAAGAATCACATGACTCCTGTTAGCACTCTGGGACATGGTTTGTAAAATCCCTTTGAGGCAAATTTGTAATTTGTGATATTGGGCTGTATAAAATAAATTGATTGGTACAGCACTGTGTGGACGTGGAGAGGAATATGAAGATGTCTGACTGCACTTTAAAAAAAAAAGTGTGTGATGAATAAGTGTTTAATAAAGTAGAAACATGTGGTTTAAAGTATCATTTTAATTTACTTGTGAAAAAACAACAATACATGATTTATTTTTGTCAGTCAATAAACACGTGGACTCCATTCTGTATTTCTTGTCAGCAATACATGTTGTTCAATCAATAACTAAAATACTAACGCATGCGCAGATTTGTACAAAACGTATGTGAGCCACGAAGAAGAAGGAGCAGACATGCGCAGAGCGCTTTGGGGGGGAATCAAACATGGCGGTCAAAATAGTATGTTGATGAGAATGTTTTATTAGTAGTCCTTTCATTCTCCCCGTTTACACACGTTCACTCTGTCGGGGCCGTTGGAGGTTTCACATTCCGTACACATGGCTAACTCCGCCTGGTCCGAAACAATGCTCCAGCTCCTCCGCCGAATGAATAACTTTTATTTACCAGGTGAGCTACTCGACAAAGAAAGCGCGCAGTCAGCGGAGTAACGGCTGTTTATTAAAGTAACAATGGCCGACGTGTCTCCCGCAGCCTCCGGCCGCTCCAGGTGCTTGAGGTTCGAGATAAACGGAGCGCAGGTGGGCTGGATCCCTCCGCACGTCGCCCCGCTGTTGACGCGGTACCCGGAAGTGTTCGGCCCGCCGCTAGGGGGCGCTGTGTCGCTGCGCCGCAGCCTGGACTCCTACGAGAAGAGGTCGGAGGCGGTGGACGCGGTGCTGCGCACCATGAGACGGGAAGGCGCGTTCACGTGTCTGAAGGGGTGGAGAGATGAGGTGCACGTGCACACGCACACGCACACACACACACACGAACACACACACACATTACACGTTTTTTTAATGACACAATTATATTATACAAAGATTACGTAGTAAACTGTAGCAGCATAAATATGTATGTGTATATATATATATATATATATATATATATATATATATATATATACACACACATACACTCTGGTTATTACTTATATTATTCCATTAGTTTTTTTACATATATATTTTACATTTTCTATTAAAGAATAAACAGGAATATATATATATATATATATATATATATATATATATATATATATATATATATATATATATATATATATGTGTGTGTACTCCAGGTATTATTTATCTTTTTAATATAGTTTTTAAATATATATTTTCTATTAAAGAATAAATAATAAAAAAGAATATATATATATATATATATTCTACTATTATATATACTATATATAATCTATTTTTTTTAATTCATGTTAAAGGAATTGGTTGAATTAATTAGAACCAAGCTTTTAATATCTTGGTGAAACATGCTGACAGTGAGTTATTCCCAAAACGTTAACATAACATATTATCCTTTACTGCTAATGAAATTTAGGGCAGTTTTATCTAACCGCACAATTAAACCTGGACTGTAAAAAAAAAATCTCATCCTCATACTTTAAATGACCTTTTGATATCCTCAATAATATTTAAAGAGAACCCTAATAATGAGTGCTGCAGTAATCCTGAAGCGTTCCTCCTCTTCCTCCATAGAAGTACAGTGTGATGCCGGCGTTCTCCGACCCTCCTCTGATGTGGATGGAGAGAGCAGCGACGAGTAAGTCTGCGCCGCACGCGGCTCCACCGGCCGGTGCCGGTGTGTGAGCTGCTCACGTGACGCTTGCACCGCAGGTCTCTTTGGCGTGAAGCGCTACGGCGTCCACATCAACGGCTACACCGTCGGCGAGGGCGGGGAAGTCCGCATGTGGCTGGCACGCCGTTCCCTCACCAAGCAGACGTACCCCGGGCTGCTGGACAATGTGGTGAGCGCACGCCGCGACGGACTGGAGACGCCAGAAATCAGTGACGGGAAATGTGAATATTATTATTATCTTTATTTAAAAGGGACCATGTACAGTTAAATCATAAATGTCACCATGTGATGCTCTGGACCAGAGTTTAGCTACACAGCTAATTAGCATCTGTAGTCCCTTGACAGACCATAATAAACATAAAACAATAACAAACAGTACAGGATAAGACACATTACAACAGTATGTGTGGTAAGAAGAACACACACATTAAATGTAATAAAAACTATTAAAAGTAAGTCATAAAAAACATTAAAAGTAAGTCATAAAAGATATTAAAAGTAAGTATTATATACTATTAAAAATGTGTAATAAAAACATTAAAAGTAAGTAATACATTTTTTTAAATGTGTAATAAATAACATAAAAAATAATTAATACATACTATTAAAAGTAAGTAATAAAAAACATTAAAAGTAAGTAATACAATTTTTTAATGTGAAATAAATAACATTAAAAGTAATTAATACATACTATTAAAAGTAATTAATAAAAAACATTGAAAGTAAGTAATACATTTTTTATGTGTAATAAATAACATTAAAAGTAAGTAATACATACTATTAAAAGTAAGTAATAAAAAATATAAAAAGTAAGTAATACATTTTCTTTTTAATGTGTAATAAAAAATAAAAAAAGTAATACTAATAAAAGTAAGTAATAACACACATTAAAAGTAAGTAATAGGAGACATAATAATTTTGTACATCGCCTCTGATTTTTTTTAATCATTCAGAAAACACCTTTAAATTCAGTCTCTCAGGTTTCCTCTTAAAATGCGCCCAGAAGGGTGACGATGGCGTCGTGTGTTTTGCAAGGCGGCGGGAGGCATCGCCGCCGGCGTTGGCATCAAACACACGCTGGTCAAGGAGTGCGAGGAGGAGGCGTGTATCCCAGCAGCCATTGCAGCGAAGGCTCGCCCCGTAGCCAACGTGAGGTGAGTCTGTTGATCAGCCGGAGCTCCGAGGACCAAAAGAGCTCTCTGTCCACGAGGAGTCCTCTTCCCCTGTTCTTCATCCCAATGAACTCACTGCGGATTCATCCGCCGCGGGAAATAGTTCCCTATTCCCTACCTGTTTAAAAACGAGGGTAACCAGCTGATTTGGGACATTTATTTATTTATTGAATGTCGTCTCCAGTAGGAATCAATGGATTCCTGTATATATTTATATATATATTCTCCAGGTATTATTTCTCTTTTTACAATAGTTTTTACATATACATTTTCTATTAAAGAATAAATAATAAAAAAGAATGCATATATACAATTTTTTTTTAATTCATTTAATATATATATATATATATATATATATATATATATATATACGTATTTAAAATGAGCTAGTTCTCGTTAATTTCTTCCGTGTTTTTCTTCTTCCTCTAAACTGATGCGATGCGTTGCACATGTATGTATTTATTTAATGAGCGTGAGCCCGTACAAATGCAGGTGGGACGCCAACGCCGCCCTCTTAACGTTAGCATAACTTCACGTTAGCATAACTTCACGTTAGCATAACTTCACGTTAGCATAACTTCACGTTAGCATAACTTCACTACCATACCTTTTATTATGTTCCCAGCTACACCTACGAGGACGAGGACGGGGTGTCTGCGGAGAGCCAGTTTGTCTTCGATCTGGAGCTTCCTCTGGAGTTCGAGCCCCGAGCCGGAGACGGAGAGGTCCAAGACTTCCACCTGCTGCCCGTCGATGAGGTCGGTGTGGCGGACGCTTTGCTTTTCGGGAGCTCCCTAAATGTAGATGCCACCCAAATGTATTATTTTAAAAAACCTTGCCCCCCATATGGGGTGAAATTGACCCATTATGGTTAAACATGAGCGAATATATTTATGTTATGCATCAAATTAAACAGAACGTGGGCTTCAAGAATTATTCATCCAAACTCAAACACCAACTAAAAGAATTGTCAGCCCAATTAGCGACACGTAGCTTGTTGCTATCGGAGCCTCTTGCACCCTTTTTAGTTTAAAAATAAATAATAACTAGAACGGGCACTCGGTAGAGCGCATACCTTCTCATATCACAAGATTGGGCATTGAGTTATGAACATGTTTGCATTAGTTGCCAATTGGATACCAATTGACCGTGCTGTGGTAAAAAGAAGATTTTGACCTTTTCATGACCTTGACATTGACCTTTGACCCGGTCGATCCCAAAATCAAATCAAATGGTCCCCGGATAATAACCAATCATCCCACCAAATGTCATGCGACTCAGTTTAATACTTTTTGAGTTATGCGATCAACACGCATACAAATAAATAAATACATAAATAAATAAATACACAGCGATCAAAACATAACTTCCGCATTTTCAACGCGAACCTAATAAGTCTGTTTTTAAAAAGGTGAAGAGACTTCTGGCCACGGATGACTTCAAACCCAACTGCGCCATGGTGGCCCTGGACTTCCTCATCAGACACTCGTTTATCGATCCAGACGCAGGTTTGTGGCTACAGCTCACATGTGGAAATTAATAAATACAAAAGTATGATTTGACTGAGTTTTTAAGTCTTGGGGTTGACTGAATACTTTTTTAAAATTTCAGAACCGTTCTACCAGGAAATGGTGGCAGGACTCCATCAGACGTTATAGAGTGAAGCGACCAGCGGAGGACCCCCCCCCCCCCCCCACAGCTTGCTAGTATTAACGCTAATGTCCACAACTATGTTTGTGTATATATACATATATATAAGTGTATATATATGTTTATGTTTATACATATATATGTATATATATATATATATATATATTTGCGTCTTTGAGTATTCTGAAAAGCGCTATAGAAATGTATTATTATTATATATGTGTATATTTATATATACATATATATGTGGATATGAATGTCTATATATTTATATATAGATATGTATATAAATCTGTATATATATGTATCATCGTGTCCTGTTTTATGGTTGCATATATATATATATTATATATCTATATATAGGTATATATTTATTTTTATGTCTGACCTTTTTATATTAGTTTTTTGTTAATTAATAAAAATAATAATTTAAGTGATAAAAAAAACACATTTATTCTGTAATAAATCAATATATTAAACTCTTCCCCAAAAGTCCAACCTGACCTGATTTAATATCTTTAAAGAATAAAGTTCTTAGTTATGATAATAACTGAAATCAAGACGAGGACATGTGACGATTCTCAAGTTACAGTTTATTTCCTTTAGAATACATAAAAAACAAAAAAGACGACTGGCGTAATGTGAGAATACGTTTTGTATACTAAACAATATTCTTTTACCAATAACCAATCCTTTAAGAGTCGCTTACATTTTATTGACTTTTTGAATATTTTTTTTCAGCGTGTGTAATAAACCACACCGACATTTTATTTAGTTTTAAGCTGTGTGCAAATAATACAACATAAGCCAGTAGAATATCACATAGTTAAAATAACAAAACAGGAAAGGAAACAAATGAATAGCCGAGTGGAAACACCCTGGCATACCGGAACCTTCCAAATACAAGCTGCTATTTAAATAATGGGCGTGTCCAATAACAGCTGGACAACCAATAACAGCCGAGTTAAAACACTGAGGGGAGGAGTTACTGGTCACGTGCTCAGACGGACGGATCCATACAGGCACAACAGAAACAGCTTCTTTCATGCTGCAGTTTTCTTTTCGTATTGCTTTTAAGTTACCGCCTCTGAAACTCTGCACTTCCTGTGAATGTTTTTCAAATTAAAAGCCTCTCGGTAAGTGGAGGACATCCTATGACATGCCGGAAGGTTATCAATGTAAAATATGAAACAACAATAATAAAAAAAAGGGGGAAACGGCGCTGAAACGTTTGCCAAGTGGAAATGATTATGAATTTATGAAGACGTGGAGTTTGCAAAATTAAAAAATAGGAGCAGATCAGAAATCAGGGAGGTTTCTCACTCAAATATCAAATGAAATATACGTTTATAACAAGTCAAATTAGAAATAAAACTATTTTTTTTGTACACAAAAGGTTACAAAAAGGTGCTTTTTAACCCTTTGTTGCCCAAACCGACTCCCACGCCAATCCGATTTAAAGATGATCTCAATTTAACGAGCGCTGCGTTCGAGAACACGCTCGTCGTATAAAACCCGTTGGTGTCGTTGCTCCGAGCGTCAGGATGAAGCTCTTCCCAGGAATGGAGGTCGTGTGAAAGACAGAAACAGAAACACGAAGCCCTTCTATTTTGAGTTATGTTACGTTTTTCCGCCACGGGAACGAAGCAGAGAAAGAAAAAAAAACGAAAGAAGAGCGCGGCGGCCGGAAGTCCCCGTGAGACGGTGAGTCACCTGTGGGGTGAACCGGGGCACCTGAACCCAGAACAGAACCCCCCCGCCCCCTTCTCTTAATCACGTCTAAAGAATCCTAAAACACAAGATTACAGTGTTTTCATGTGAAAGCTAAAAGATATAACCTTGGAGTTAAATGTATACCCCCCCCCCCCCCCCACCCCGCTGCATTTGACCTTCTTCTCCCCCCGTTACACGGAGGAGGGATGTGCGTTATTCCTTTCTTTTTGTTTTTGGCCTGGTGTGTTAGTCCCTCCCCTCCTCCATCACTGCTCCCCCCCCCCCCCCCATAGATAACCCTCTATAGCAGGGTGCAGCCGCTCTTCTTGCCTCGCTTCTTGGCCTGCAGCGCCGCCCTGGTGGCCATCTCGAACACCTCCCGCACGCCGTCCTTCGTCTTGGCCGAGCACTCCAGGTAGCCGAAGGCGTTGATCCGGTTGGTCATGTCCCGCGCCTCGTCCGACTTCACCGGCTCCTGATTGGACGTCAAGCGGAACACACACGACTTGTAGACTGGCGGGACGCGTTCCAAGTCACGCAGATCCTCAAAGGACCCGACGGAGACGTCTCAACCGCCCCGTGACCTTTTCACCGCGTGTTCATTATTTTAAGAAAATGTTTAAAGATTAAGTTTTTAAATAGATATATTAATGTATTTTTTTTCTCCAGTAATATATAGATTTTTTTATGTGTAATAAATAACATTAAAATTAAGTAATACATACTATTAAAAGTAAGTAATAAAAAACCTTAAAAATAAGTAATACAAAATATTAAAAGTAAGTAATAAAAAACATTAAAAGTAAGTAATAAAAAATATTAAAAGTAAGTAATACATACTATTAAAAGTAAGTAATAAAAAACATTAAAAGTAAGTAATAAAAAATATTAAAAGTAAGTAATACATACTATTAAAAGTAAGTAATAAAAAACATTAAAAGTAAGTAATAAAAAATATTAAAAGTAAGTAATACAAAATATTAAAAGTAAGTAATAAAAAACATTAAAATTAAGTAATAAAAAAGATTAAAAGTAAGTAATACATACTATTAAAAGTAAGTAATAAAAAACATTAAAAGTAAGTAATAAAAAATATTAAAATTAAGTAATACATACTATTAAAAGTAATATATATTTTTTTAAATGTGTAATAAAAAACATACGTGACAATTTCAGTCACGCCGGCCTCGTTCACGGCGTCGCCTTCCACGTGACGCAAAAGTCGCGCGAGTTTGAAAGGGATTGTGGGTAAAGCGCGGCGGCCCCACTGACCTGCTTCATCTTGGCGAGCTCGCGGCGCGTGTGCTCATCGTTGCGCAGGTCCTTCTTGTTCCCCACCAGGATGATGGGCACGTTGGGGCAGAAGTGCTTCACCTCGGGGGTCCACTTCTCCGGAATGTTCTCTGCATCGGGAGAAGAGCGACGTAGAGGCGTTGAAAGAGACGGAGCCCCCACCCTCTGGAACTCTCTCCCCAAAATCACCCGAGAATCAAAACCCACCTCCTCAAAAAAATTTAATGTGCAATTGTGTGCTCTCTACGCTCTTATTCGCTTTTATCGTTTGTTTTTATTGTAATTTTAGTTATTTTTATTGCATAGATTTAGGATATTGTAACTATGTGTTGTAAAGCGTCTGAGTATTTTGAAAAGAGCTATAGAAATGTATTATTATTATTATTATTATTATTATTATTATTATTATTATTATTTATCCCTCACATGAACTCACATCTTTTACCCTTTTTGACCCCAGCAATTAAAACCTCCAGAAAATTATTAGAATTAATATTGTTTCCCAAGTTTAAGTGTCAGGTGCTTTATGTTTGTTTGTTGACGACCTAAATAGACCTTTAAATAAATAAAAAAGTTTATATTTCTTATATGTTTTAAACAGTAAAAAAACGCCTGGGGTCAAATTGTACACAGCATTGAAAACATATCATCATGTTCATTTTATGTTTTCCCAGTTGTCCCCAATAAATTAGGAAAAATCATGAAATATGAAGCAAAAAAAATTATATTAAAAATTGCTTTTAGAGACGTCAAACTTGAATTTGTTGTTACTTTCTGTATTCTTGTTGTTCTTAGTTTGTACTCTAGGTTGAAATGCACTTATTGTAAGTCTCTTTGGATAAAAGCGTCTGCTACATGACATGTGATGTCATGTAATGTAATGAATGGGGTCAAATGGACCCCAATGGTAATAGCAGGGTTAAACGTGGGAGCAAAAAAGGAAAGACGACGAAGAGGAGGAGGAGGAGGAGGAGGAGGAGGAGGAAGACTCACCCAAACTGTCGGGGCTGTCGATGGAGAAGCACATGAGGATGACGTCGGTGTCCGGGTAGGACAGAGGCCTCAGGCGGTCGTAGTCCTCCTGGCCCGCCGTGTCCCACAGAGCCAGCTCCACCTGCAGGGGAGATGAGGGTTTGAGTTTGTGAAGCAGCAGAAAACATTTGTAATTGTAGAAAAGAAACAACATGGATTAAAAAGAAAGTGAGGTTTTGTGGTCAGCAGGTCCGTCTTTCAATCGGCGGGTCGGCGGTGCAATGCCCCGCCCGAGGCCACGTGCCCTTGAGCAAGACACTTCGCCCCTGGCTGTGTCTACGGCGTGTGAACGCAACGCGTAAAGCGTCTTTGAGGACCGTAAAAAGCGCTATTTAAATTAAATGGATTATTATTAGATGTCTTCACCGATGACTTTCAACACTCGTATGGAACGGGAATATTATGTTCAAGGAATAGAGTGTGTGGTGTGTGTGTGTTGTGTGGTGTGTGGTGTGTGTGTGTGTGAATTTCCACGACCAAACTGAAATCTCAGTATAAACATGAATACTTTAGAACATGTTGTGTATTGATTGCGTATGTGGGCTTATATTTTGAGCGACTTTCTTTAAAAAACGTGTTAATTATTTTAAACTCGGCGTAAATGAACATGTGATTACAACAAATTTCCAAGACTTTTCCCAAACTTTTATGATTTATGTTTTTTCCAATGAGCATTTTAAAACTCCATGACTTTTCCAGGTTGTCCATGGGGACCGTAGGAACCCTGAGTCGAGCTGGAACCAGGACTCTGTTAGTCTAGCTTAGCATAAACACCTGAAGCATAACAAACTGCTGCAGCAACAACTCCCTCGTGTTATTTGCTTTGCCTGTTGCGACTGTCGAGTCTTCCTGTTGCACGACGACAACGTCTAAGACATAGGTGTCAAACACGAGGCCCGCGGACCAAATACGGCCCGCCGCATCATTGTATGTGGCCTTTAACAGCTTTAAACACATGTGATCCCATTTTTCTTAAAGAAATTGCAGAAAAATTTCCCATGCTTTTATTTTGAAGGTTTCAAATTAAATGGATTCAAGTTGTAATATAAGAGACACTTTCTTATGTACGACATTTCTACACTCAAATGAACAATAATTAAATGCAAAGAGAGTCATTTAACAATATGTTCAAGGAGTTTCTAAAGTGTTTCTGGCCCTTTAAGAATTTTTCTTAAAGAAATTGCAGAAAAATGTCCCGTACTTTTATTTTGAAGGTTTCAAATTAGATGGATTCAGGTTGTAATATATGAGACATTTTCTTACGTACAATATTTCTACACTGAAATGAACAATAATCAAATGCAAAGAGTTTTATAAAGTGTTTCCGGCCCTTTAAGAGGGCGGCCATGATGCTGATGTGGCCCCTGGTGAACATGAGTTTCCCACCCCTGTTTTAAGAGTATACTCACGATTCTCACTATGAATTCTTTGAGTAAACATTGTACGTGTCATCTTGTGTTTTCAGGTTTCTTTTATGACGCCCGGCCTCATATAAACAGCCTCTTGGCTAATAACTCTGGCACCTTTACAGATACATAACGTGTATTAATATTCACTTTACCTGTTTGCCGTCCACCTCGATATCGGCCACGTAGTTCTCGAACACCGTGGGCACGTAGACCTCGGGGAACTGGTCCTTGCTGAACACGATGAGCAGACACGTCTTCCCGCAGGCGCCGTCGCCGACGATCACCAGCTTCTTTCTGATGGCGGCCATCTGAGTGAACGACATGGGAAGTTCAAAGAGTCGGAGATATTAGAAAGAGGAGAAACACACGGTGACTTGTAGGAGTTGAATTATGCACAGGGTGTGAACCGCCATGGGAAACAGAGAACTGTCGAGTCGTGGAGTCTGAGCGCTCAGCAGGAAGCGCCGGGCTGACTATGAAGCGCACACGTGCTTTTTACCATGATTTGCGTTTTCTCCGCTCTAAACAGAAGCTAACCCGGTCGGCGCCGCCCGACGGCCCGTGGACCTGTGAGGCTGGACGTGGAAAGTGAAATGTAATATCTGACATATTTAATTTAAATCCGTCTGATATTCGGCCCCCAACTGATATCTCCCTCTGGAGCAAACGGACTGAAGGAGAGGAGAAGAGTCTGTGGAATAAACAATGAAACGCTCCCTTTAAACATCAGAGAGCTATGAACATGAAGTACTTAATTATAGTATTACTCATGGTATTAATGATAGTATTACTCATGGTATTACTTATGGTATTACTCGTGTTATTACTTATGGTATTACTCGTGTTATTACTTATAGTTTTACTCATGTTATTACTCGTGTTATTACTTATAGTTTTACTCATGTTATTACTCATGGTATTACTTATAGTATTACTCATGGTATTAATTATAGTATTACTCATGGTATTACACATGTTAATACTTATGGTATTAATCGTGTTATTACTTATGGTATTAATCGTGTTATTACTCATGTTATTACTTATAGTTTTACTCATGTTATTACTCATGGTATTACTCATGGTATTACTAATATTATTATAGTATTACTCATGGTATTAATTATGGTATTACTCATGGTATAACTCATGTTATTACTTATGGTATTACTCATGTTATTACTCATGGTATTACTTATTTTATTATAGTATTACACATGTTATTACTTATATTACTCATGGTATTACTTATAGTATTATATTATTACTCATAGTATTACTTATGTTATTACTGTTATATGGTTAGGGTTATGTACAATAACAGTATAAATGAAGTAAACACCAGAGTCTTGTCTTCATGTTTTCCTGCTAAATGTTATGTTGATCTTTTCTCACTAACCGACATCAACAGACCGTAAACTGACCCGGAACCAGGAGGTTAGGGTTAGGGTGAAATAAACGGTACCGTGCCCGTGATGCGTTCAAGCGCCTGACGGAACCTCGGAATTGGGCAAGTTTTCGTCGCGTTGGAACTTCCACTTCCTCGCCGCTTTTAACCCCTTCGCGTCCGAAGGGCTGTCGCGCCCCGTCGACTCGACCTCCCCATCGGATTACGTCACGTTACAGATAAACTCACCAACATAACGACGAACCACAATATACACTAAACGCTGTATTATTATTATTATTATTATTATCGATCCTCCATTAGAGGCGTAGCCGCTAGCTCCTAGCTAGCGCCCGATCCCCGGAGGAGGCTAGCTAACTGTTAGCTTGCTGACTTTGCTGAGTTTTTCCGGGACAACTGGCCTCTCGTCGAACTGGACCGCTCACATTCGGTACCGCGGTGTGTATGTCGTCCTCTATTAATATATATCGTACGCAACCGAACAGAGACATATTGAGAATAGTTACTTAAAGACAGTTTTACCGTATTATTAGATATCCTCGCCTTTCTTTAGTGTTTCCTGTCAGAGCTCTCAGTCCCGCCCCCTCAGTGCCACGAAGATAAGGCCCGCCCACACCACGTACTTTCAGCCAATGGGACACGGGGGAATAATGAGCGACTGGCAATCTAGCCAATCAGCTCACGCGTGGTTAAAACGCCGAATACAATGTGTTTGTTTTTTCACGGTTTTCGCTCATATAAAGTTATACGAGCCCCGTTTTGCCTCAGAATGATTATCGAGAGTATTCGGGACAAATACGCGTCTTTATATTTAGAAAACAAATGAATACAGGGGTTGAATAAGAGATTAAACCAAGTATTATCTTCCAAAAATATTTCCATCAGTGGTTTTAAACAGTTTGCATTAATGGAGAATCACAACATTTATAACATAGGGCAATGTCAAATTGTATATTTATTAAAAAAATATGTTACTGTTCATGATTGGATTATAATGTAACCCATCCCTTTCCAAGTGTGTAAGCAAACTCTATTAATGTAGCCTGTGATTCCTTTAATGATTGACAACACAGCGAACATGACATTAATTTAACGACACACCTTGTGGGATTATTACCACATAGTGACACTAAACCACTAATTAAAATGGCAGACAGTAAATATGGTACACTGTGCAGTATAGTGATGCAAGACACAGCATATAACCCTGATCACATCTGCAGGCTGTAATGTTTACTGTAATGAATCAACCTAAGACATCTTATTGCAATACATCAATCCATTTGATTGAAAATGATAAGTTAACAAACATTCAATTTCAAAGACCTGAAGACAAGTGAATGCATAGAATGGATTTGGGATTTATTCGTCCACATTGGGACGCCAGCACCAACAGATGGTCGCCGTGATCGAGCTAAACAACTCGATTGAGGCCGAGGCGGCAGCAGTGTCGTCTGCTGGCGTTCCTCCATCAGAAGACCAGAAGACCAGGTCTCTATCCCAGGAGTGGGGAAGCAGTCCTCCATCAGGGGACCAGGTAGCTGGATCTGTATGAGAGGTGGAGGGAGGTAGTCCTCCATCAGGGGACCAGTGGGCCCAGTCTGCTGTAGAGGTGGTCACCCTGTCTGCGGAGGCCTCCATCGGGCCGGACCGGGTTTGACCTCCCTGACCCTCGGGTGCTGCCAGTGGGCCTGTGGGAGAGGAGATGGAGTCAGACAACAGAGATACACGTCTGCGTCAATGCGGCTCTTTTCTAGTCCAAGCGGCCGTTAAGTCACTTTGTTCCTGACGATTCATCAGATTCTGTTTAAAAAAATGCTTTTTAAATGATTATGTAAAACAGACACCTTCTAGAACTTCAGGCCCGACGACGTCGTTCAGAACGCAGGCGCTGAAAAACATGTTTTCATTCATCCAATCTCCTAAATATACGAGTTCAGCTCCTGATATCAGGGATACTAATGTTTTCCCGCATTTTGTTTGATTTTACCGATTATTTAGGGATTATTCATTAAAAAAAATTACAATAATGAAATGCTAACAGCACACATTTTATTGAGAGTTGTTCCTGATCCAATGTGAGGTCAAAGGTCAGGGAAGTCGTGTACAGACACAACCCCGACTCAACCAGAGGACCCATGAGGGCGGCGCTGGACGGACTGGTGACTGGAGGCGAGACGCAGCCTCCAGGGGATCCGGTCAGGGCCGGTTCTAGCCCTCTGGTTGCCCTTGGCGAGATTGAGTTTTGTGCCCCCCCCCCCCCACCCCCACCCCCCCCCACCCCCACACACACACTTTCTTTTTTATTACTTCAAATAATTTATTAAACACTCAAAATTAGGATTAAATTAACTCCATAAACTGTGCAAAACACTTTTAAGCACCTGTACGGACATTTAAGCAAATTATGACCCTCTATATCCTAACTATACCCTCTACAAACAAAAGTGCTTTTATGGATTAAGCATTAAAATGTGTAGGTATTACGTCATTTTAATTTAGAGAAGCTTCTTTCAGCAGAAGCTACTGTCACAGGGAGCGTGACAGAAACTCTTAGGGCCACCCACATCATGCCGGTGTTACACAGTGTTACACGCCGGCCCTGGATCCGGTGATGGTCTGGCGCCATAACAACAGCGGAGCTGAGTGTGGTCTGTAATTATATGAATAATACAGTTATATTAAAATATAAACTACAGTATTACTCAGCGACGACACAGTGTAGTTCATCCTGCAACCCACCAGGGGGCACTGCACCTCCACACATGGTCACCATCAGATTTGATCTATAACTAAATGGGGACATATATCATCAATACATTAGGAGTATGTCATGAAAGTGTACCAGCTCCTTGTCTTGGTGAGTCCACACAACTGAGGAGAACAATTTAGAGTGTTTAAATGGGTTAGATGAGTAACTCTGTGACACTGAACCAATGACACAAGGCAAACGCATAACCATGGGATGATGTGAGCAACCTAAAATCAGAGGGTTTTAAATGATCAGTCTTAACACAAAGTCCTGGGCGTCTAACGGAGCCAAAACCATATATATATATATATATATATATATATATATATATATATATATATATATATATATATATATAAATATTTATATATAATTTTATATAAATATATTTTGTATATATATATGTATGTAAATATACATATATAATGTTATTAATATATATTGTATATAAATATAAATATATATTTATATATATGTATAATATAGATATTATATATATATATATATATATATATATATAGTATCTGATTTAGAGCATTTTATATAAAAAATAAATATACATACAAACACACATACAAACACACACACACACATATATATATATATATATATATATATATATATATATATATATATATATATATATTCTTTTTTGATTGCTTCATTTTAAGGTAGGATTTAGAAACATTTATGTTGAACACATTTTGAGTCATTAAATGCTGTGGAGGAAATGGCATAGGCTAAATAATGAAAGGCAGTCATAACCCTCCTCAAATTGGTACATCATTTTTTTTAATTTGTTTGTCTGAAGCTGTTTTTAACCTGTTTAGGTCAGATGTTTTTATATGGTTGAAAAGAAAAGTTGTCTAAGATACCTCTGTGCCTTCCAGAATTGAAGAGTTTACACCAACACACATTGTTGTCATTAACAGCAACTGGATGACTATAATAAACCTGTTTGCGCCCAATGTGGAAATTCAGTTAAAATGTGCTTAACAAATGGACTAATAACTACTTGAACCTTCTTCCTCTCCCTCTCCTCTTGTCCTGACCTCCTCTTTAGTTCCGTAATGTGACCTCTGTCTCTTCCAGTTTACAGACGGTCCTCCCCCTTTAGTCCAAGACCTCATCCCCCTAGTGGGCCGGATCAGATGCAAGGAGTCCAGAGAATGCTGAATGCTCAAAGCTGACTCACTCTTCTAAACTCCTCCACTCCACTCCTCCTCCACTCCGGTGTTAACCGCTGTCGGCCTGTTGCAGTGCACCGGTCAGCCGCCAGGGGGCAGCAGGCCATAGTGTCCGCTTAACCCACCGCGCGCGGCGGTCCCGCCTGTGCGCCATAAACACGTCCACACACCTGCATCGTTTGTGCTCCTGGACTCACACAGCGTGCCGGGGGGGAGATAAGCTATTTGAGGATCCATAACTAATCATCACAGTTTATAAACTGTCCATCAGGAGAGTAACTCTGAGTTATAGTGGAGAAGAAAGTAGCATACACATAGATGTACTGAAGTAAAGTACCTCCAAAATAAATAAATAAAGTACCTAAGTAAATGTTATAGTCATTTATATATATACATATATATATATATATATATATATATATACACAAATAAATAAATATATATGTATATACAATATATAATATAATATATATATATATATAATATATAATATACATATATATATATATATATATTCTTTTTTATTTTTCTTCATTTTATATACATTTTCTGCTTCATTTGATTATTATAATTTAGGATAGGAATATATAAGCATTTTTGCTTTTACCGATCTTTTTTCAGTATTTCTTTTTTGTATATTATATAGAATAATATTGTAAAGTATTGCAATGATTGGATGAATAAAATACACAACAACCACAACAACAACAACAACTACAACATGCTGATGTGTATTTACT
This sequence comes from Liparis tanakae, assembly GCA_036178185.1. Classification (NCBI taxonomy): domain Eukaryota; kingdom Metazoa; phylum Chordata; class Actinopteri; order Perciformes; family Liparidae; genus Liparis; species Liparis tanakae. Next base: position 22,432,556 of record CM070097.1, read on the forward strand.
ACGCAGTATTTAATTCCAGAAACTTATACATCTCCTTTTCCGACACTATCGTACAACATTGAACCACGACGAGTTCTAAATCCGCTAAATCGTCCTGAAAATGAAACACGATCTGAAAACGGCAATCACGGTGCCGAGCCGTGATTGGCCATCCGGCCTTCCAGGGGGCGGGACTTGGCGAAGGATCGATTTCCAGCAGGTCGTTCCTCAAAGAACCTATAAATGGTGCCTTAGTGAACCATTTTCAAGGTTCTTTAAGACACCATTTCTGGTTCTTCAAAGAACCTTTCAAACTGGGGTTATTTAAAGAACCATTTCCTTAAAGAGTTCTTCAAAGAACCTTTAAAGGAGTCCCAAAGAAGACTCATGAACCGTTTCTTAGCGATGACCTCATATTGTCTTATAACATTATTATAAAGTGTTATAAAGCATTCCTTACGGTTTTATTAACTGCTTATGAAACACTGTGAGTTAAAACAACTTATTCAGGAAGCACTGACTGATATTATGTACACCAGCATGCAGAAAAATACACACACGCACACACACATACACACACATACGCGCGTGTGTGTATACAAGATGATGGGAATCACGGCCAGGTAATTTAAATCTGACACCGGCGTAAGTGAATATGAAGGGATGAAATAGGATTAGCCTCTTTGCTATTGATTAGCTGGCCGTGTGATAATTAAAGCGGGCCGGGCCGGGCCGCGGGGGGGCGATCTGTGTGTGAGTGTGTGAGTGTGAGTGTGAGTGTGTGTGTGTGTGTGTGTGTGTGTGTGTGTGTGTGTGTGTGTGTGTGATGAATGCCAAGGTCCCCAAACCCACGATTGCTCCGCTCAGCACAATAACAATCAGCTCTCTGCTGCCAGCACCGAGACCACTGCATGGTCACGCAACACAGGGTTTACTGTGTGTGTGTGTCTGTGTGTGTGTGTCTGTGTGTGTGTGTATGTGTGTATCTGTGTGTGTGGCTGAATCTGTCCATATGTCTGCCTGTCGGTTACTGTGCCTATATGTGAGCGGTGCCTGTGTCTAACTGTGTCTGTGTGTGTGTGTGTGTGTGTGTGTGCGTGTGTGTGTGTGTTTGTATGTGTGTGTGCGTGTGTGTGTGTGTGTATGTGCGTGTGTGAGTATGTGCCTGTGTGCGAGTGTGTATGTGTGTGTGCTAATGTGTACGTGTGTGTATGCGTGTGCGTGCGAGTGTGTACGTGAGTGTGTGTGTGTGTGTGTGTGTGTGTGTGTAGCAGACCTTTAAGTCACCACTCTGTAGTTTAATCTAAGATGCTCTAAGATATTTTATGAGGTTTCATTCCAGTGAAGTGATAATGTGAAAGTGAATTTCAGTTCCTGCAACATTATTAAATATTTGGGCTTTTATTGTGAAAGGTAACAACAGAGAGACGGCATTTAAATAAACTTATGCATTTGATTTAGCTATTTAGATTACACACACAAACACACATTAAAGATACTTTGTGTGTTTGAGTGTGTGTGTGTGTGTAGCAGACCACCCTCTCTCTCTCTCTCTCTCTCTCTCTCTCTCTCTCTCTCTCTCTCTCTTTCTCCACTGTGTAATCTCTTGATTTGTAGGATTGACCAACTCTTAATTCAATGGAGGAGAATCGCTGTGACAGCAACACTGAATGGATTTTCAATGCACTGCACCTGCTCTAATAAGTTTAGGGATAACCTCCACAAACACACACACACACACGCACACGCACACACACACACACACACACACACACACACACACGCACACACAGAATGAGACGGAGGGGAGGGGTGAGGGGGCAGATCACACAGCCAGATATTGTGCAAACTGAATGAGGCTATTGGCCTTAATCAAGCCATTGAAATCCTCCATTATCCCCCCCCCCATGTGTCTCCTCAGTCTGGTGGCTCTGATCAATGCCCCCCCCCCCCCCCCCCCCGTCTCTGTGGACTCATCCCGGGACGTCTTCATTAGATGGCGAGCAGCAGCGTCAGAGCTCCGATCCGTCTCCCTGACGAGCGGCTTTCACGTTCCACGTCTCAGGAAAAGATCTTTATCTTTATCGCCGACGGTGACGAGCGTCTGGCTCGGGGAGGAGGAAGAGCTGAGAGGAGGAAGAGCTGAGAGGAAACTTTGAAAGAACCTATAAAGGTGTCTCAAAGAACCTTTAAAATGGTTATTTGAGACACAATTTATGGTTCTACACAGAACCTTTCATACCAGGGTTCTCTAAAGAATCATTTCCTTAAATAGATCTTCAAAGAACCTATAGATGTATCTCAAAGAACCTTTAAACATGGTTCTTGAAAGTACCATTATGGTTCCACAAATAACCTTTCAAATCAGGGTTCTTTAAAAAAACATGTCCTTAAATAATTCTTCAAAGAACCACTAAAGGTGTCTCAAAGAACCTTACAAAATGGTTCTTCAAGGCACCATTTCTGGTTCCACAGAGAACCTTTCAATCCAGGGTTCTCTAAAGAACCGTTTCCTTAAAGAGGTCTTCAAAGAACCTATAAAGGTGCATCAAACGAAAAAAATGGTCCTTAAGTAAATGGTTCTTTCTAGAACAACGAGGCCTTTTAAAGAACCCTTTTAGAACCCTTATTGTTCTCTGTGTTCCGAGTAAAATCCGTTTAATTTACGAAGAAGGGAGAACATCGTGGGAACGTTTCTCAGGTGGACGTCACGTCTCGCCTGACAGACGGCGGCGGGGGCAGCGTCGCCCCCTGCTGGCCGGCGGGGGGAAGGACCCCGACGGAGAAGTCGTCGTCCAGTAAGAAGAGGATGTTTTCTTCTTCTTCTTCTTCTTCTTCTTCTTCTTCTCTCTAAATCAAACCGCCGCTCTCTTTTTAATCCCGTGAATATTAAATAACTCCGCGGCTCCATAAAGCCGCCGGAGGCCCTCAGGATTATTTGTGGAGCGTTACATCATCGCTGAGCCGTCGCTTTGTTGGTTTCTTTTTTACGCGGCACATCATCCTCGCCGCGTAATGCACATGAGTACATGCTTCTCATAAAGAAATACTGTAACCCCGCCCCCTCCCCCCTCTCCTCTTTATTCAGATGGAGCAATAACCTGATTGATCTTCAGACTGATGCTATGTAGCCGCCGCCGTAAAGAGAGTTTGAAGCGGCGCTGCGATGACTGATTACTACAGTGTGTGTGTGTGTGGAGGTGTGTGTGTGTGTGTGTGTGAAATATTCAGATCCATTACTAAATAAATATGTCAATGTTCCTTGACAGTAATAAAAGAAGAAATGTACTTAAAGTCAGCATTAAATTACGGTGCGAACGTTATTTCTGATAGACGGTGAGTATCTGATTTCCTGGAGCAGAGATGACAAGTGAACACAACACGGCGTGAGAGACGATCTATTACATAAACATTTGACCTTCTAGAGACATTAGCGTTCATTTTAAAGTGTTATTCCTCCTCCCGATGAAGCTGGCTCCGATAACGACTCTTCTTTTTTTAGCTCTGTGTTTGGTCTCCTATATAATCTTAATACTTACTTTAATCTTATATACTTCCTGTTACTTCCGGTTACTTACTTACTTCATATTACTTACCTATGTTACATAACTCCACCGCTTAAAACGTTGCATAACTAAGGCGGTGGACTTTTTAAAGATTTACTGAGAGGTTGAATTGTTAAAAAAAAAAAAAAAGCTGTGGCAAAGAAAAATAAATCTGAATATACCGATATGGATCATCAATGTCCAATAAAGCTAGTATGGGCTGCGAAAATAATGTGATCGGGGATCTGTAAAAGTTATATTTGCGTATCTGTGTGTGTGAGTGTGTGTGTGTGCGCGCAACTCTGCGGTCTCCCACATCCCTGCGTGTAAAACCCCCTCATTAAGTCTGCAGAGAAAGACTCGATTACCCCCCCCCCCCCCCCCCCAATGCTGAGAACAGCCTTTCCACCCATGCATTGATTTCCTTGAACCAGTTCAACACACACA
>CM070097.1:22444026-22456526 GCA_036178185.1 Liparis tanakae
CTCCCTTAAATATATATATCCTCGCTGTACCATCTTAATATCTATCGATCACCAGTGGAGAAGACACCTGCCATTCCCCCCCCCCCCCCCCCCCCACGCCCTTCCAGCCGTCTGAAGGTCGTCGGTCTGGACGTACGGATGGATGTCGGGGCGCCGCCGGTCAGCGAGTTTCAGCCCCTGATGTAGCGGATGTGCAGGCGGGAAACAGAGAGGGGGGGGGGGGGGGTGCGTTTCCATAATGCCACACAGTATGAGAGAGAGTACAGTTCTCTCTCTCTCTCTCTCTCTCTCTAGAGAGAGGGCATTCATTACCTGCCGGCCCCCCGGGACCTCCCCCCCCTGTCCCGCCCCCCCCCCTTTTAGGATGCATGCGGCAGGTTTAAACCAGCCGGCCAATCAGAGCGGGGGGGGGGCAGTTAATCATGGAGTACACGGCCTCCGTCCGCTGTAACCATGGCGACCCGTGGCCTCACACGATGGGTCGGTGGGGTTCTGTAGGTGAACCATCACCTACTGAGGAACCTTTTTTGGGGTTTGAGAGACCTTTATAGGTTCTTTTAAGAACTCGTTAAGGAAATTATTTTTTAAAGAACCCTGTTTTGAAAGGTTCTCTGTAGAACTAGAAATGGTGCCTTAAAGAACCATTTTTTGAAGGTTCTTTGAGACCCTTTGAAGAATTCCATAAATGGCTCATGAAGGAACTCTGGTTTGAAAGGTTCTTTGGTTCTTCTATGGCATCCCTCTGAAGAACCATGTTGGGTTCCAGGTGTCGGTGTGAGTCCAGGAGACTCTTGGCGTCCTCCAGTAGCTCCTCAGTCCTCTCTCCTAGGGAGAGGATTCCTCTCCTCTTCTTGACCATTCTCTCTCTCTCTCTCTCCCTCTCTCTCTCTCTCTCTCTCTCTCTCCCTCTCTCTCTCTCGGTGAACTTGCTCTTCAATCTGGGCCACGGCTTCCTTTTCATGTGTAAACCCGACGTTCCTCAACTAAAGCTCCATTGTTGAGAGGAACAAAGGAGGAGTGGAGGTCCTCCCTCTCCTCCCTCTCCTCCCTCTCCTCCCTCTCCTCCTGCAGGAGGATCTGGAGACTCCATCTCACCCAGAGAGCTCATGATGTCCCCCGGCGCTCTTATCGGAATGGATGTAATGTCAGCCTCCTCTATCTGTCTCTCTCCGTCTGTCTCTAGGCCCGGCGTATGTGTGTGTGTGTGTGTGTGTGTGTGTGTGTGTGTGTGTGTGTGTGTGTGTGTATGCGTGTGCGTGTGTATGTGTGTTTGTGCGCCAGGGTTGGGATCGGTGCAGGATTCCCCCCCTCTGTTTATTTAACTGTCCCGTCAGTCTCGTCTTTCGCTTTCATGTCACCAGATTAATTCTCAATCGAGACGTATTAATTTCTAATTTATTTCATGTATTAATTTTATATTATTTTATATTTATTTCATATTAATTTCATATTAATTTAAAAATTAATTTCATATTTAATTTTTATTTATTTCACATATTTATTTCATATTCATTTCAGATTTATTTCATATTTAATTGATATTTATTTCATATATTGAATTCATATTCATTTCAAATTTATTTTTATTAAATATTCATTTCGAATTTATTTCACAAGTATTTTATATCGATGTCATATATTTATTTCATATTAATTTTGTATTTATTTCATATTTATTTCATATTATTTATATATATTTATTTCATATTAATTACATATATTTATTTCATGTTTATGTCATATCTTCATGTCGTCTTTGATGTTTCTTGTAATTTCCCAACGAACTCGACGCGTCGTCTTAATTATTCGTCTAATGTGTTGTTACATCATTAACCTCACAGAGCGTCAGCACGCCACTTACTGCTGCCACGAGGAGCGGATCTGACAGTTGTGAGTGTGTGTGTGTGCGAGAGTGTGAGAGTGTGAGTGTGTGTGTGAGAGAGTGTGTGTGTGTGTGTGTGTGTGCATGCTTGTGCACTCGTGTTGTCAAACCCGTGTTAACAACACATTTATTCTGATATACACAGTAATGACTGATTAATTATTCCCAGCTCCCGTTTTCATTTCATTACACAAACACACGTCCGATGAGAGGTCAAAGGTCGGCGAAAGCCCTCTGAGGAGAATCTGTGATTCTGTGATTCTGGGCTGTGCAAAATAAAGTGAAATGAAGATAATTATAAACTATAATGAAAACATAATTATGAATATCCTATTCATGACAATAGAATACAGGGAGGAGAACAGAAAGAACAATTAAATCAAAATGTTTGTGCCCTTTAGTCGTGTATTTGTGTGTGTGTGTGTGTGTGTGTGTGTGTGTGTGTGTGTGTGTGTGTGTGTGTGTGTGTGTGAGACCTCCCGGCTGCTCCTCCATTGACTTTCACTTTGGCCGTTACAGGATGTCAGTTTATCAGCCGATTGAATATCTACCAGCTCCTTTTTATTTATGACACTCTGGATGAAGTGTTGCTGGGAGAGAACGAGGTGTCCAAGTGTGTGTGTGTGTGTGTGTGTGTGTGTGGAGGAAGAGAGAGAGAGAGAGAAAGAGAGAGAGAAAAATCAATATGTTTTTACTGAAAGCCCTTGTCTTGCAGGAACAGAGACAGGAAGGAAGGAGAGAGGACAGAGAGAGGAAGGAAAGGGGTCCGGGCGAAGGAAACAAGTCAGAAAAAAGGATGTAAGGAAGGGAGGGAGGAAGCAGAACAAGCTGTTTTTTCTTCTTCCTTGTCCTCTCTCTCTCTCTCTCTCTCTCTCTCTGCCCTAGAAACACTCTGTACTGGAGTCACTTCCACGTATAAATCCCCTCCGCGACCAGGAAGCGCTGCCAATAAGAGAGAGAGCTGCACTTCCTCTCCCGTCATGAATCAGGTTTTTTGTCGGCGTGTTAAATTGGCGACGGCTCCACGTGACCTACATACGTAATCGAGAGTTTCGGCCGTATTTCTGAAGCATTAATATGAAGTTACGCTCGTTTCTTGTCATCGGTGACATAACGGCTCCGATTCAGGGCCAGAATCACACAAAATCATCAGGGGGACTCCTCCAGGCTCAGTACCGCGTGTGTCCACAGGGGGCGCCAGAGAGGACACGAAATGAACGTTTAGGAGGAAGGGAACGGTTCTTAAAGGGTTCTTTAAAAGGCTTTGCGGTTCTACGCAGAACCATCACCAACTGAAGAACCTTTTTTTCCATTTGAGTAACCTTTATAGTTTCTTTGAAGAATTATTTAACCAGAAATTTAAAGAACCCTGGTTTGAAAGGTTATTTGTGGAACTAGAAATGGTGCCTTAAAGAACCATCTATTTAAGGTTCTTTGAGACACATTTATAGGTTATTTGAAGAAATATTTAAGAAACTATTCTTTAAAGAACCCTGGATTAAAAGGTTTTTTGTGGAACCAGAAATATCGTATCTCTTGATAATATTGGGTGGTATTTATGTATATATACATATGTATATATATATATGTATATATATATGTATATTTATATATATATATATATATATATACATTTATTTATATATGTATGTATATATATTGATATATTGATATATATATATATATATATATATATATATATATATATATATATGAACTAAGATCTTTATTATCCTCCTTGTTTAATTCCTCTAACACACATTTCAAGAGATAAGGACATCAAATATTGTATATCTACATCGACACAGCGAACCGCGGATGAATCACGCGGTTCGACGTTTAACCGGCACAACAAAAAAGAAAAGTGAAGGAGGATGGAGAGAAGTCCACGAGAGAGAGAGAGAGAGAGAGAGAGAGAGTTGAGAAAAGGAGCGCTCCCTACTTTAAAGAGCCGCTTCAGCCGGCGCTGATGGATGTGGTCGAACATCAATACGGCGTGAATGATGAGTCCTGGCACACACACACACACACACACACACACACACACACACACACACACACTGCCCACGAGGCTACAGCACATTCAAGTTGTACGCACTCAACGCAGCACTTTGCAAAAGTGCCCCCCCCCCCCCCCCCTCCACCCGATCCCTCTAACCTCCGTTCCAATTTCTATATTAAAATGTCTCCCATTGTTTTATGTGACTTGGCACGTCGCTCCTTTGCTCTCCAATGTCAGCGCGCGGATAAATAAAAGCGTCCGTGCGAGTAAAGGCCGGCGGAATGGAACGCGTGGCGGCGGCGGCGGCGGCGGCAGCGGCGGCGGCGGCGGCCTCTCCTCACCCTGAACCTCGGTAAAAGAACGGCGGCGTGCGGCTCGACCTGCTCAGGGCGAGTCGGGGGAAAAGTTCTCTGGAGTCGGTACGCTTTGAGTGATTTTAGTGCCTGCATTCTCTATTCTGACCACCAGGGGGGCAATTTTATTTTTTTTGTCGCCTCTGGTGGTCAGGAGAGAGAATGCAGCTTCAACACATGAAACATGGACTCATGAGTCATTTCTATAGACTTCTATAGGATTGACATCCTCCCACCAGAGCTCCGCCTCCTCCAGCCAGAGCTCCGCCTCCTCCAGCCAGAGCTCCGCCTCCTCCAGCCAGAGCTCCGCCTCCTCCAGCCAGAGCTCCGCCTCCTCCATAGATCTCTCCTCCCCTTTCCATTTGTATTTCTCTCTCCGTGAACATGGGAGGAGGCGTGAGTACGACGCCCCGCCGGCGTTTGATAATCTCGCCGGTTTCCTGGCCGCTAACCACGCGTCGGCGGTTCATCAGACCGCCGTCTGCTGTTTGTTTTATTCGGAACGCGTTCTGCTTCGGTTCCACCACTTCCTGCGGCGGCGTTGCTCACCGGAGACTTTGACAAGCCACGGAGACTTTGACATATATATATATATATATATATATATATATATATATATATATATATATATATATATATATATACGCCCCCCCCCCCCTCACTTGTTTCACATGTCGAGACGCGAGAAACAGAAAATGACCTCATCTACCAAATGGAGGAATGGAGGAACTGAAAATATGGTTCTTCAGAGTGACGCCAGAGAAGAACCATTTCCTTAAATAGTTCTTCAAAAAACCTATGAAGGTGTCTCGAAGAAGTTAAAAAAAATGTTCTTTAAGGAACTATTTCTGGTTCCACAAAGAACCTTTTAAACCAGATTTTTTTAAAGAACCATAATAACCTATAAAGGTCAAACGAAAAAATGGTTCTTCGTAGAACCACAATACCCTTTAAAGAACCATTTATGCTGCCCCCCCTCCCCCCTCCCCCCTCCTCTGTGAATTACCCTGCTTCCCATTTGTCAGCGTAGCACACCTCCTTTTCTCCTCCTTTTCTCCTCCTTTTCTCTCCTCTCGTCCTCCCGTCCGTCACCGCGGGGAACCGAAAGGCAAACGCAGCTTTCAGCCGAAGGAACCGCCGCCCCGAGAAACCCGAGGAACCCGAGGAACCCGAGGAAGGGACTCCGGCAGGAGGAGGTGCAGCGGTCTGGGAGCTCATGTGTTGGACCGTGGGAACGTTCCAATGGCTGCTCCATTTTTTCTTTTATTGTATTTATTGAAGTTCATCTTTTCATCTGAAGAGAGATCAATAAGTCAAGTGGAAGATTTTAAATATTGTCCTATTGACTTCCTGTTGGTTTGTTTATCTAAAGCTCAGTTTGTTTTGGTTATAAACTGTTCGGCTCTTTTAAAATAAATTTAATTTTGATTTAAATTTCCCCGGTTGTGTTCATTGTTCATGAATAAAAAAGCAGTTTTCTTCGGTTTCGGACGTCGCCATCTCGTTTTCTACGCAACCTAAACCCAAAGCGTCCCCAGCTCCATGGTCCGTGTGACTCTATACAACCATAATAAACTAAATGATGACATCATGCTGTATAGAAGAAGACTGGAAACTAGAGACTGAGACATAAACTCATGTTTACTATGTTTACTGAGGGAATACATCAAGAAAGAGAGTCACTATAGAGACTTCTATACAACCAGAGGAGTCGACCCCTGGTGGTCAGGAGAGAGAATGCAGCTATATAAGCAAATCAAAGACCACTTCAGTGTTGATATTAACTTCAGAATGAAACTTTATTGATCAGATTTGTGCATTAGGACAAATACAAACACACACACACACACACACACACACATATACATATGAACAGCTTAAAAAAAATTGGTTGTCACACTTACACACAAATACACAAATAATGTTTAATAACTTCTTTTTAAAACATAATAATAATACAAGTCTCCAAAGGACAACGCAATTATAGCGTCAAACAATAAAAATAAATAAATAAATAAACTCAGGAGATTACACGACTATCTATAATTACTTACCGGGTTTTATTGACCTCAAAGTCTTTGGGGTAATATTTGTACTGCAGATAAAACACGCCGACGTCCTGATGGTCCGCTGCTCCTGTGTGTGTGTGTGTGTGTGTGTGTGTGTGTGTGTGTGTGCGTGCGTGTGTGTGTGTGTGTGCGTGTGTGTGTGTGTGTGTGTGGGCCCAACGAGTGATCAATGCACAGCTACAGCTGGTTGAAGGGGACCAAATCCATTGAACTGTTGATTTGGTTCCATTTTACCAGCTTTAGCAAAACATTTGAGGGGCGGGTCCGGAGAGGAGAGGGGGTCCGCGCGAGGAACCGGAGGAAGGGGAACCGCAAAACCATGTGGAACCTGAAAGAGAGCGAGAAGGAGGAGGTGATGAGAAAAAGGAGGGGGGGGGGCGTCCACGAGGAAGAACTCATAAACATGCAAACATGGCAGAATGAAGGTTCTTTAAAGGTTCTTTAAGGGGTTTGTGATTCTACAAAGAACCATCACCAACTGAAGAACCATTGTTTCATTTTAGACACCTTTATAGGTTCTTTGGAGAATTCCTAAAGGAAATGGTTCTTTAAAGAACCCTGATTTGAAAGGTTCTTTGGGGAACCATAATTGGTGCCTTGAAGAACCATTGTTTACGGATCTTTGTAGCACCTTTATAGGTTCTTTGGAGAATTCTTAAAGGAAATGGTTCTTTAAAGAACCCTGGTTTGAAAGGTTCTTTGGGGAACCATAATTCGTGCCTTAAAGAACCATTGTTTACGGATCTTCGTGGCACCTTTATAGGTTCTTTGGAGAACTCTTTAAGGAAATGGTTCTCTAAAGAACCCTGGTAAGAAAGGTTCTTTGTGGAACCAGAAATGGTTCTTCATGGCATGACTCTGAGGAACCATTTTCGGTTCCAGAGGGAACCTTCATGGTTCTGTGGGATATGCACACCTGGATCGAAGGAGTGAAGATGAAGGATATGAGAAGGAAGAGAGGAAGACTAGGAGAGTGTGTGTGTGTGTGTGTGAGAGAGAGAGTGTGAGTGTGTGTGTGTGTGTGAGAGAGAGAGAGAGTGTGAGTGTGTGTGTGTGAGTGTGTGAGTGGGTGTGAGTATGTGTGTGTGTGAGAGAGTGTTTGTGTGTGTGTGTCTCTGTGTGTGTCTGTGTCTGTGTGTGTGTGTGTGTGTATGTGTGTGTGTGTGCATGTGTGTGTGTGTGTGTGTGTGTGTGTGTGTGTGTGAAGGACGATGTGGCTGATGAAGAGTGAACATGAGGTGATGGAGGAACTGACACAGAGCGCTGATGAAGGCTCTCATTGACCTCCATCTTTGTTTCTCAACGCGAGCACACGCTCCTCCCCCCTCTCCCTCTCCCTCCCTCTCTCTCTCTCTATCTCTCTCTCTCTCTGTCCTCGGTGGAACTCGCTCACTTCCTGCTTCACTTAGCTCGGCTAATCATTTAATCGTTAGGAAGAAAAGTGTTTTCGGCTCCGGAACCCAGAGATATGGATGTTGTTGTTGTTGTTGTTGTTGTTGTTATTGTTTTTCACAACTAACAGAAGAAAAAAGAAGCAGCATATCAAATTCAAAAGCAGACTGGAGTTGGATGCTGTCAAGATTTGTTTACGTTGGTAAAGGATCACATGACCCCGTGTGAGGGCGAAGGCGTTGCTAACGACGACGGTCGGTCCCTGATGTCACAGTTATTGATCTGCTCTCTGATTTTAACAAACAGGAAGTCAACACTGAAGGTTTGTCACGCCCACGTGACAACAAATATAAATATAGTAAAATATAACTTCATGACGTCATAACTATGACATCATAGCTTCATGACGTCATAGCTTTATCACATCATAACGTCGCCTTGAAAGAAATGAAGGCAGCGCAGCGAGGCGGATGACAGCGTGTCCGTAACCGTGGCGATGTGTAAAGATGCTTTGATGTTTAGTCTTAGAGTTAAAGTGATAAAACAAGGTCAATGTTAAACGGGTAAAGAGGTCAATATTCAAAGCACACAGAGCTGCAGGCGGTTGGCTGGAGTGTGTGTGTGTGTGTGTGTGTCTGTGTGTGTGTGTGTCTGTGTGTGTGTGTCTGTGTGTGTGTGTCTGTGTGTGTGTGAGATGTGTGTGTGTGTGTGTGTTTGTATGTGTGTGTGTGTCTGTGTGTGTGTGTGTGTCTGTGGGTGTGTGTCTGTGTGTGTGTGTCTGTGTGTGTGTGTGTGTCTGTCTGTGTGTGTGTGTGTGTGTCAGCCCTGTATCAAAGCTGTCCACCTCTCTTGAGGTAACGAGTACATCAGCCTCACTGCACACTAATCATATTCTTAAATATGATTAGATACCGACAGTGCAGGTCGGGATCAAGACGGGCGCCATTCACCCCCTCCCCCCCTCTCTCCCCCCTCTCCCCCTCTCCCCCCCCCTCCCCTCCCTTGTTTAATAAACGTGTCACCTGAGAAAGAGGCAAATTAATGAGGGGGATGCATCCTTGACGGAAAATAAAAAAATACTTATTTTAAAAAAAAAGAAGAAAAGCAAAGAGGGTGGAAAAAAGATAGAGGGGAGGAAGAGGAGGAGGAGGAAGAGGAGAGGAGGAGAGGAGGAAGAGGATGTAGCTGGCGTGGCCTGAATTCTCCACCTGTCCCAGAGCTGCTTCTACCTCTGCAACACGCAGCACTGCAGAGCGTGTGTGTGTGTGTGTGTGAGTGTGTGAGAGTGAGTGTGTGTGTGTGTGTGTGTGTGAGTGTGTGAGAGTGAGTGTGTGTGTGTGTGTGTTTGTGTGTACCGTGTGTGTTCATGATCTCCGAGGTGTGGATGTGGCACTTCAGCGGAAAACGATCCACGTGGAGACGGACAACCGGAGGGAGAGAGTGTGTGTTCTCTCTCCCCCCCCTCCCCCCCCTGTGTGTGTGTCTACGTGTGTGTGTGTCTGTGTGTGTGTGTGTGGGGGGGGGGGGGGGGGAGCCTGGCTGGTGGCTCCTGCGTCTATTCTGGGAGACGCTGCATTCCTGCCCTTATATTGGAGACAGTGGGGGGGGGTGGGATGGCGTCCCAAGTGGGCAAGAGGGGGAGGGGGGGGGGCACAGGTGTCGTCACAGAGCCCAAAAACACTCCGAGGGACGGGAGACACTTAGAAAACCGTCTCGCGGCCTGTGTTCTCTCTCTCTCTCTCTCGTTATCAGGACAAGTGTCTCTCTCTCTCTCTCTCTCTCTCTCGTTATCAGGACAAGTGTCTCTCTCTCTCTCTCTCTTTCAAGAGGTTGACTTGGTGACCTTGCGTTCTGACTTCCAAAAAACAACTCTCCTCTCCTCTCCTCCTTAAAGCCCCCGCAGGTCGCCGTTGGGGGCGTCGCCGTTGGGGGCGTCGCCGTTGGGGGCGCCGCCGTTGGGGGCGTCGCCGTTGGGGGCGCCGCCGGCCGCTTGCCGCTTATCTTCCCGCCGCTCTTGATTTTTTTCCTCCCGATGATTTAATCCCCCGAGCGTTTCACTCCTCGACCTTTTAATCCAGCGGAGACGATCGATCCCCATTTGGATGACATATTTAATTATATCCTCTCTCTCCCTCCCCCCCTCTCTCCCTCTCTCTATCTCTCTCTCTCTCTCCCTCCCTCCCTCTCTCTCTCTCTTTCTCTTCCTCCCTCCCTCCCTCTCTCTCTCTCTCTTTCTCTTCCTCCCTCCCTCCCTCTCTCTCTCTCTCTCTCTCCCTCCCTCCCTCCCGCCCTCTCTCTCTCTCTCGGTGGGCCGACCACTCAAACAGGGCCGGACTCTTCTAGAGACGAGGGAACCGGACGAGGGAACCGGATGAGGGAACCGGGGTCCAGATCCTCAGCAGAACCTCGCTGGACTCTGATGGGCTTTGAGGTCCAGTTCCTCACATTAATGTTATTTGAGGAACCTGTGTAGGTTCTCTGAAGAACTCTTTAAGGAAATAACCCTTGTTTGAAAGGTTCTCTGTGGAACCATAAATGATGCCTTAAAGAACAATTTCTGAAGGTCCTTTGAGACTCCTTTATAGGTTCTTTGACAAACTCTTTAAGGACATGGTTCTTTATAGAACCATGTTTTGAAGGTTCTTTGAGACTCCTTTATAGGGGGAACCAGACTCCAGATCCTCCGTAGAACCTACAGAACCTCTCTAGCCTCTAGGGGACCTTCAGGTTCTCTTCCTCACATGAAACCTGAAGGAACCGCGACGTGTCCGTAGGTTCTCCGAGTCCAGACACCGTTCAGCAAACCTGTGTACGGCTGACCAGCGGGTCCCTGAACGCACCGCGGCAACACCATCAACAGCTGTAATGAGATTTATGAAAAACAACCACGGAAAGAGCAGCGCTCACCGCGCTCACCGCGCCCACCGCGCCCGCCGCAACCCCCCCCCCCACCGCCCGCCTCGCCCCTGCCTCCCACCCCGAATCTTTATGCGTCGAAGGACAAAACGCTGAGGTGTGATTTTCCAGAACCGGCAGCGGAGGCCGGCCGCCGTGATTATGCGGCCCGTAAAAAAAACAACATAAGGATGTTAAAAAAGATAAAAGAAATATACGGTGAACTTCTTGTCCAAGCAGAACAAAAGGGAGATAAACGAGGAAAGGGCTTCAGGCGGAGGAGGAGGAGGAGGAGGAGGACGAAGGTTAAATAAATCAATTCAACTTTCTCTTCTTTTTCTGGGGAGGGGGGGGGGGGGTTCAAAAGCACTTTCTTCTTCTTCTTCTTCTTCTTCTTCTTCTTCTTCTTCTTCTTCTTCTTCTTCTTCTCTCGGACATCAAAGACGTCATCTCGTCTCGTCGATGGGATGATGTCACGATCTGTGTGGCTGCCAAACCGCAGTCTCTCTTTCTCCCTCTCTCTCTCTTTCAGGCTGATTCTCACTCTGAGCACGCCCCCCCCCCCCTTGTCCCTTAACGAACCTCCACTCAGGTATTTTGGCCGTACCTTTCCGTGTGATAAACGCTCCGTCACCAAACAATGAGAACAATCCGATGCCGCTGAAGTCAGAAAGGAGCTTGCGGCGGTGAAAGATAAGCTGGGGGGTAAGAGAAAGGCTTCATTACGACTGTGTCCAAAACGTTGGGGGGGGGGGGGGACAATGGGGGCTCAGGCTTAGTCCAGATTGGAATCTGTGTGGCAGATTGCTTGTGTAAAGACGGCTGGGGGAGGGGGGGGGGGGGGGAGTGATTTTTCAAAGTGAGTCCACAAAGCTTGAAGGAGAACTCGGCGAGGGAGCCGGGGGGCGGAGCCTGACGTGCTCGAGTGCAGATGGATGTATCGCTGTGTAGGTTAAAGATTTACACAAAAACAGGCGACGCAAGAGTGTAAAGTAATAAAAATGGTGCCCAGCTTTACTCAAGTGCAGAGGCTTTGATTCTACTTTGAGTAGAGAGCAGAAAGATGTGGAAGTTACTAAACAGGACACGGCAAAGTTAGAGCCACAACCTCTCAGCGGCAAACTCTGGAAACTATGAGCGGGAAACTTTGAGCGGGAAACTTTGAGCGGGAAACTTTGAGCGGGAAACTATGAGCGGGAAACTATGAGTGGGAAAGTTTAAGCGGGAAAGTTTAAGCGGGGAAACTTTGAGCGGGAAACTTTGAGCGGGAAACTTTAAGCGGGAAACTTTGAGCGGGAAACTATGAGCGGGAAACTTTGAGCGGGAAACTTTGAGCGGGAAACTCGCTCCGCTCGGCAATAGCCAACCGACTTGTGACTCCGTCACCTCGAGCTCATCCCTCTACACCAGACTGTTTGCTGTCCTGGCTCCTGATTGGTGGAACGAGCTCCCCACTGACATCAGGACAGCAGGAAGTCTCTACAGCTTCCGCCGGAAACTGAAAACGCACCTTTTCCGACTATATCTGGATTAAAACAGACTTGCACTTTAGTAGCACTTGACTGGCTCATATTTTGGTACTTTTGTAGTTTGACTATGTTGAGGAAATGTTACTTTCTGTATTCTTGTCGTCTTAGTTTGTACTCTAGGTTGAAATGCAATTATTGTACGTCACTTTGGAGAAAAGCGTTTGCTAAATTACATGTAATGTAATGTAATGTAATGGAAACTTTAAGTGGGAAACTTTGAGCGGGAAACTATGAGCGGGAAACTTTGAGCGGGAAACTTTGAGCGGGAAACTTTGAGCGGGAAACTTTGAGCGGGAAACTTTGAGCGTTACTTGTTTCAATTAAACTGAAATGCTATATAAACCATTATGCAGTGTCCGGTCGTAGTCTGTGTCACAC
>CM070097.1:22469026-22479026 GCA_036178185.1 Liparis tanakae
CACCTTCCCCCCTCCTCCTCCCTCACCTCCTCACCCTCCTCACCTTCCTCTCCCTCCTCACCCCCACCCTCCTCACCTTCTTCCTCCTCCTCCTCCTCCTCCTCCCCAGGTCCTCGTGGTCCGTTCCCTCCTCGTCGTTTGCGTAGCGTGACTCTTCCTCCTCTTCCTCCTCTTCCTCCTCTCAGACGTCTGACCTGCTTTCCTCTGAGGGAACGTGATCAATAAGTATTTATATCAAACCTCTCGGCCGCGGAGGAAACCGGAAACGCTTCCGATACCGAAATAATCTCGTGGCTTCGCGTTACCGGGGATCGTGAACGGAGCCGACGGCGACGGAGTGACCTCCGTGGCTCCGCCTCCTCCTTGGGGCGGAGCTTCTTTCAGCCTGAGCTGCCCCCCCCCCCACCCATCCGTATTTGTGGCTCGGCCTAATAAAGAGGTGAAGGCCTCGCTACAGTCAAACAGCTGCACGCACACACACACACACACACACACACACACACACACACACACACACACAGAGGGACGCGCACTCTGACTGCTGTTTATATGTATGGGGAACATGACCCAGAGAGAGAGAGAGAGAGAGAGAGAGAGAGAGAGAGAGAGAGACGATGAAGAGTCTCAGGTGAGGCGGATGTATCTGTGTGGAGGATGAGACACATAAGAGATGGAGGGTGGGAGAGAGGGAGAGAGAGAGAGATGAGATAGAGAGAGAGAGATGAGAGAGAGAGAGGACGCGGGAATTGAGAGGACGGGAAGAAGGGATGAGAGACGGGGGGAAGAAAGGGTATTGATCCCCACCTTAAAGAGGCAATCTCCACTTCTGAGGAGCTCCGGAGACCAAAAGCGTGCGTCTGCGTTCCTGTGTGTGTGTGTGTGTGTGTGTGTGTGTGTGTGTGTGTGTGTGTGTGTGTGTGTGTGTGTGTAGATGTGTGTGTGTGTGTGTGTGTGTGTGTGTTTTTATCTGTGTGCTCGATGTCTACGTTGATGTCTCCAGTCTCGGTGATCCCAGGACAGATCACACACACACACACACACAGACACACACACACACACTCACACATTTCTCTGCCCCGTTCACGCCGGGGTTCGGTCTCAAACAGAGTGCATTGTGGGTCGTCGTCAAGATGCCACGAGGTTCCCCGATGAAGAGTCTGCATCGCCGTGGGAGACGGGAGTGGGAACACACAGCAGTGTGTATTCCAGAGTGTGTGAGTGTGTGAGTGTGTGAGTGTGTGAGGCTTCCTCCCCGATGATGTCATCTTATTGGTTGACGTTCATCATAGAGACCTTTATGATCGTCTACTCACCAAACCTCCAGGTGTGAGGGTCACTCAAAGGGCTTCTGTCTTCACTACACACTGAGCGAAACACACACACACACACACACACACACACACACACGTAAAGTAAATGTGTGTGTGAGACAGGTCGGTGGGGAAAGACTGCGTCGAGTCTTCAACCTCTGGAAACACAAAAGTGAAGTAAGAGAAGTGGTTGCCGACCACGTGTATCTTTTATTCATGCCTGTGTGTGTGTGTGTGTGTGTGTGTGGTGTGTGTGTGTGTGTGTGTGTGTGTGTGTGTGTGTGTGTGTGTGTGAGTGGGACTGTTGGGTCGAGGACGAGCGTTCATGATGCCACTGCACTGCTGAGCCATCACTCAAAGGGTAGAGATGAAGGGAATCTCCCTCCCTGCACACACACACACACACACACACACACACACACACACACACACACACACACACACACACACACACACCTACACTGACACAAACACACATTTCCTGCCGCATGCCTCTTACCAGCCCTACCTGCAGTGCTGCATGAGTGTGTAGGCGTCCCTATATAAACCTCTCTCTCTCTCTCTCTCTCTCTCTCTCTCTCTCTCTCTCTCTCTCTCTCTCTCTGGAGTGAACGATTTCTGTGTGTGTGTGTTTAGGGATGTGTCCTTGTCTGTGTGTGTCTGTTTGTGTGTGTAGGTGTGTGTGTTTTTGTTTTTTGTGTGTGTAGGTGTGTGTTGTGTGTGTTTTTGTTTTGTGTGTGTGTAGGTGTGTGTCTGTTTGTGTGTGTGTGTGTGTGTGTGTGGACAAAAAAAACAATGACTTCCCTTCAAACTTCGTCTCTCGGTGACTTTTGGGTTCCCGTCGGAGACAAACTGCGATCCGCCGAGACCCAAACTCTAAAATCATTCCCCTTGTGCCCCCCCCCCCCCCCCCCACACACACACACACCACACACACACACACACACACCACACCACACACACACACACACAGAATGCAGTTAAAGTTTCCCGAGGCATCATTACTTTAGCCGGCGGGTGAAACGGCCTCGGAGACGAATGCTTTCTCCGCATTACCAGGTGACGGGAAGAAAGAAATGGATACCGTGTACAGATGCTGCACGCCATTGTTTAATCTAAAGGGGGGAGGGGAAGAGAGAGAGAGAGAGAGAGAGAGAGAGAGAGGGAGGGAGAAACAGCTCTCCGATCCGAGCCAGTGCTGGGATTGAAAAATGTAAAACGAGGGGCCAGAAAACGAAAGACGACAAAAAAATAAATAAACCCCGGAGAGAAAGAGGGAGGGCAGATGTGTGATTATACTTTAAATTATTACCACGATAATAGAGGCGAGAGTTAAGTGTTTGACTTTGGATAATGATTTCCTGGGTTGTTTTTTCCCCAAGCCAATCAAAAAGACTCTCAATTTGGCTCCGACACTTAATGGTCACCATCGAGGGAACCAGGACGCCGGCGAGAGGCCGCCGCCCACAAACACGGCGAGGAGGAGGAGCCAGAGGGAGCAGGTGCGCTCAGAGGTCGACTCCATCGGTTGAAATAGCGAATAGACTCGCGGATGTGGAGCTCGAGGAGCCATTGGGCAACGGCCAATGACATCGTGTAGTTATGGAGTTTGAGCTGAATTAAAAATCTTTCCTTTATGGAGGGAAGAAGAGGGGGGGGGCAGGCCAGAGTGCATGATGGGTATTCTTGAAAGAGAGGCAGGATCAATCTGCAGACGCTGTGGCGTAGACGTGACGAGGCTCACGGTCGTTGTGGTACCCTGTGCGTCATGGATCGTACGCCGACAGCTGGTTCTGATGATTCATGAGAACTCAGCACCAAATAACTGCAAAGAAAAAAACAGGGAAAGGAAAAAAAAGAGGGTACTTTCACATTTGGAATCTGGTTCATAATTATTGCATTTTTAGTTCTGGTTCTGCTTTCCACGGAGAAACCAGGAGCTCGACCCGCTCCGTTCCCTCCGCTCCGCTGGAGTCGGGCTGTGAGGTTCTGCCACCGAGCCGACCAGAGGTCACCGGAGAACGTCAGCCATCGGGTCTCACATCGGTTCTATGTTCATGGGTCTGTGAATCTGACATGAGAGTTCAGTGAATCGGACAAGAAGGAGGCCGGCTCGGTGCACTAAGAGGTAGGTAGAGAGAGAGATGGATAGATGGATAGATATATAGATGGATAGATGGATAGATGGATAGATGGATAGATGGATAGATAAATAGGTAGGTAGGTAGGTAGGTAGAGAGATGGATAGATGATAGATAAATGGATAGATAGATGATAGATGGATAGATGGATGGATGGATAGATAAATAGGTAGGTAGGTAGGTAGAAAGATGGATGGATAGGTAGATAGGTAGAAAGGTAGGTAGGTAGGTAGAGAGAGAGAGATGGATAGATGGATAGATGGATAGAGATGGACAGATAGATAGATGGATAGATGGAAAGCTGGATAGGTAGATGGGTAGGTAGGTTGGTAGGTAGGTAGAGAGATGGAAGGATGGATAGATGGATAGATAGGTAGGTAGGTAGGTAAGTAGGTAAGTAGGTAGGTAGAGAGATGGATAGATGGATAGATACATGGATAGATATATGGATAGGGAGATAGGTAGATAGATAGATAGATAGATGGATGGATAGATATGAAGTTAGAGAGATGGAAATATGGATGGATAGATGGACAAATAGATAGATATATGGATAGATAGATAGAAAGATAGTTAGATAGATATATAGATAGATAGATAGATGGATAGATGGATAGATATTTAGATAGATAGATAGATAGATAGATAGATAGATAGATGGATAGATAGATAGATAGATATTTAGATAGATAGATAGATAGATAGATAGATAGATAGATAGATAGATAGATAGATAGATAGGTAGATAGATAGATAGATAGATAGATAGATAGATAGATAGATAGATAGGTAGCTAGGTTCGTTGGTAGGTTTTTGTCTGGGCGAAGCGAATGACTCCAATCACACAAACTGAGTGAAACACGAGGGCGTTGGATGTTCCCACGTTGGTGGGTTAACCTCAACGAGTATGAAGCAGAACTCGTGGTTAACTCTTCATGGTGGATGAAGGGCATGGTGACCGTTTCCACGGAGATGAGCTCCGCTTATAAGGGAGTAAACTCCTGAGTGTCGTGGCTCAGACTTTGTGTTCAATATGGTTTGTGTTATAATATATTCCTTATTTATTCATAACAACTTCATCTTGACGAACACTTTGTGAACTTCACCTTCAGCAACTTGGCCAACACATTTAGAAAATGTTCCTGACTTTAATTAACGATAGTGCGCCCCGCCCCTTTGGATCACGTTTCCTATCCAACGCACCGCCAGTGGCCAAACGAGACCAGTACAAATCTCCCTGTTCCTCCGCCCGCCGTATGATTTAGTGTCTGCGGGATTCGTCCAATCCCCTCGGCCGGGCAGAATGATGGCGTGCAGACGGCCGCGGTGTCGAGTGTCAGCTGCGAATCGATGGACACATCTAAATATATACGCGTCTCGTGTATCGCTGACGCGATTGTCGTCCCGTTTTATTTCGTTCAATAAAAATCCAGACGTCCGACCGGCAGTGTATGTGTGTGTGTTTGTGTGTGTGTGTGTGTGTGTGTGTGTGTGTGTGTGTGAGAGTGACTGTTGGGTCGACGATGAACGTTCATGATGCCGCTGCACTGCTGGGTTTTGACTGAGCCATCACTCAGAAGGTGGAGATAAAAGGGAATCTCCCTCCCTGCACACACACACACACACACACACACACACACACACACACACATTCTTGTTTTAACAGCCAGGTGAGGCCCGCATTTTTTTGTGTGTGTCTACAAGGACTTCCTCCCCAGGCTGAGAATAGCATTGACTTGCCCTTTGTTTCACCCAGATATATAACTGTCTCAACGCCAAGGTCATGTGACAGCTTCCCTGCCGCTCGGAGGCCCATCCTCGCTCGCCCTTTCCCCGCTCGCTCTCAGCTGTGCCGCCGCATTACGGCGCCGCGGCCGACCAATGAGAACAAAGCTAAATCAAGGCAACTTGCAATTATCCCTTGTGTCAGCGAACGCGAGCCTCGTTGTCTCTCTCTCTCTCTCTCTCTCTCTCTCTCTCTCTCTCGCTCGCCCGCGTTCGCCGCTATGCTAATGCAGCCGGCCGGCGGGTCGGTCGCTGGGCCGGAGGACGGCGGCGGGTTGGGTGGGGGGGAGTGGGGGGGGCCATCAGAGGGGACTGACTTGGGGGAACGAGTGACACATTGATGGATCTCGCTCCCGCTCCGCATAATCATCCCTCCTGGACCCACTCGGGGGACAGAGAGACAGAGAGAGAGAGAGAGAGAGAGAGAGAGAGAGAGGACGGAGACAAAGAGACGGACAGAGGGAAAAGAAGACAAAGTGTGGGGGGAGGGGGGGGGGGGGGGGAGAAGGAAGAGAGGAGGGGGAAGTAGCGAATGAAAACGAGAGAATGCCGAGCGCTGCATTATTCTCAGGGAGGGGAAGAAGAGCAGAGGGAGCTGAGCGATGCAAAGCACTCGAATGGAGAGAGAGAGAGAGAGAGGAGAGAGAGGGAGGATGGAGGAGAAGGAGAGAGAGAGAGAGGGTTGGTGTTGGGGGGGGGGTGTAAAAAGAGGGCCGAGGGAGCCGAGCGTGTCGAGGGTCTGCCGGAGATCAAAGCCGCGCAGCTGTGGCCGGCGATAGCGCAGCGCTCGTGTTAACATGCTACCTCTCCCCCCCCCCCCCCGTACATCTGTTCATTCATTCTTCTTCTTCTTCTTCTTCTTCTTCTTCTTCTTCTTCTTCCGCTCGGAGCCGGGCCGCCGCCGGGCCGCCGCCAGGTGATCATTTTCTCTGTGAATTAGGACTCCCGGCAGAGTGCAGTCCATTAGGGCGGAGCGCCGCGTATCAGTGTCTCTCAGCCAATTGAGCGAGAGAGAGAGAGAGGGAGAGAGAGAGAGAGAGGGAGCGAGAGAGAACACAAGGCGTAGCGGCTGGCGCCCCAGAAGCCGTCTCGCGGCGCTCTGACACCTGTTTGTCTTTTTTCTTTTTCCACTTCAGGACGATTGCAGTGAGTCCATCAGGATGAACTGAAGGTCAAAAGGTCACGGAGCGTTTTGGTTTGTTGTGTCCGTGTTTCCCTTGTTTGCTCTAATCTGCCTCTCTCTAGACGTAGAGCCCTTCATGGTCAGTGTGGGCTGGTCCTCTAAATACTGGAGCGAGGCTTTAACCTCAGAGCATCTGTGAGGAACACTGTGGGACATTTTGTGTACGAGGAACGAAGAAGAAACGTAAGAATCGTTATGTTTTGTTTCGCTCGGATAAAAGATATTTGTATTTGTATAGGAAGCGGTCCTCCTCCACAGAGTCGGCCATCTTGAACCGCCATCTTGGTCCGCCATCTTGAACCGCCATCTTGGTCCGCCATGTTTCTACAGCTCTTTCTACTCGATTTTACCGATTCTACCTGCAATCGCTACTTTATTATAGCATTATTCATATTATTTTTTATCTTATAATTATAAGCATTATAATTGTATTATTATATTAATATTATTTTGTATTTTATTATTATTATATTATTATAATAATTATTATTATGTTATCAGTATAATATTTTATCATTATAATATTATAATATTATTATAATAAAATTATTATAATAATATTATTATTATAATTAATATATTATACTATTATTATTATATCATTATTATTCATTATTATTATTATTTTAATAATTATATTATATTATTATGATAATTTTCTTCTTCTTATATTAATCATGTAATTGCGCCTTGTGCCTTTCTTCTTCTTCTTCTTCTTCTTCTTCTTCTTCTTCTTCTTCTTCTTCTTCTTCTTCTTCTTCTTCTTCTTCTTCTTCTTCTTCTTCTTCTTCTTCTCCTTCTCCTCCTCCTCCTCCTCCTCCTCCTCCTCCTCCTCCTCCTCCTCCTCCTCCTCCTATCATCGTTCCGATGTCCTGAAGGTACCGGACGGTGCTCTCGGCTAACGGCGTCCACGCGCCTCGCGTCGGCCGCTCTGTGCGGCGCCGAAGAAGAACGAGAGACAAAGACGGAGAAAGAGAGATGAAGAAGAGCGCAGCCCTAATCCTGTGATCAATCTGTGTGTTTTGTGGCCGGCGGTCTGATTTATCGCCAACACTTTTATTCAGGGTCCAGAAATTAACAAGTCGCTCCACAAGATGGAACCCCCCCCCCCACACACACGCACACACACGCACACGCACACACACACACACACACCGACTTCGGAGATGGAGACAAACTGGGTGTACTTTACGGCGGGCGTGCGTTAGCGTGTCCGCGGCGTGCGGCGTGCGGCTCTGAGTCTGCATGCGGGGCGTGTTCCCGTAACGCCGCCGCCTAAAGCGAGGCGGGAACACTTCCCACCGCGGGACGAGGAGCAACCCGAGCTTCTTCAAGGTTCACACAACCACCTCCCCAAATATGGACAGAATGACGGAGCGGAGGAGCAGCAGCCCGAGGCGATTATGGAGGTGTGGGGGAGAGGGGAGGTGGGGGAGATATAGGCGGGAAGCAGCGGAGGCCTTTTGGGCTGCAGGGCTGAGGACGCCGAGTAAGATGAAGTGACTTCCTGCACACTGGACTCCTCTGGGCTGCAGGGGGGGGGGGGGGGGCTCATCATCATCATCATCATCATCATCATCATCATCATCATCATCATCATCATCATCATCATCATCATCATCATCATCATCATGCCCTTAAAGTTGTAATTGGCGCTAAGCGGCACCGATCCGGAGTTATCGTCCTCTTCGGAGCGGCTGGTTGAACCTGGGCGACGGATAGAATGCACCAGCTGTTTTGTTGTTGTTGTTGTTGTTGTTGTTGTTGTTTTTGTCGTTTTATGCTCACAGTGGGAATATGTGTGTTTCAGATTTCTAGACGTCGAAGTGAATATTAGGACTTTTTCTTTTTCTTGCCAGGTAATGCTTTGGGTGTTAAATCCGATTTTTTGTTGTTGATATCTGTAATTTAAAATCATTACGTCATGAACGTTGTCATGACCACTTTTTTAAAAAGTAAAATCCACATAGGCTGCGTATGAGAAGTGGGCGGAGTCACGGGGACGTCCCCCGTCGGCCCCCGAATTCTTCGCCATCTTGGATTCCTGCAGTCGGAGGCTACCGTCTTTATCTCTGGCAGCAGCAGCGACCTGTCAATCACCCTGTAGCCCCGCCCCCAAAGCGTCCCCTGCTTTATGGTCTGTTTGACTGTAAATGATCATCATGTACTAAATGATGACATCATGCTGTTTAGAAGAAGACTTGAAACTAGAGACTGAGACATGAACTCATAAATGTGATGTCTGGCAGCAGCAGCGACCTGTCAGTCACAGTAAGCCCCGCCCCTAAAGCGCTCAACACGCCCCAGGCGCTTGAGACCTCGCCGACTGAAGCGCGTTGCATCACACGAGGAAACAGATTGTGCATGTGTATGAATATTTATATTTTAAAGTTTAGTAAAACTAAGTATTTCCTAAGTATTTATTTTAGGGGCGGGGCTACAGACGTCGTCTTTAATGCTCCGGTCAGTTTCTGATTGGTTGTGTTTCCTGGATCTTATTTCACTGTCGTGAGAAGAAATCGTCCACAAATGCACATTTAGCTTTTTGTTGTTTACCACTTATTCATCTTTAATTTCACCGACGTTTTGCTTTAGATATTCAGCCTTATTGACATATTTAAACACAACATTTCAGAAAAAAACTTGTCCCACGCAAATATTACAGCTTCATCAGCCGGGGAAGTTTCTCCCGGAGAACTCGAAGGCAACGCTCCCGTTTCATTACGCTCCATCCTCATCATTCAGGGAGTCTTTATTAAAAAAGAATGGAAAAAATAGAAGAAGAAAAAGAAGAAGAAATGCACATAAGGCGCATGAACATCATTAATAATAATATAATAATAATAATAACAAAATAATTATAATTATATAATAATAATGTAATTACAATAATATAATAATTATAATATTATAATTATGTAATAATATTATAATTATAATATCTGATAATGATAATAATAATAATAATATCATTATAATTTAATAATAATAATAATAATAATAATATTATAATAATAATATAATTATAATATTATAAGAATAATCATAATGATATCATATTATTACTATTTTTTATAATAATAATAATATAATAAAATACAAAATACAAAATAGTATTAATATAACAACAATAATTATAATAATTATAATCATACTATGATAATATTAATAATGCTATAATATAGTAATGATAAGCTGTTGAACTATTTTCTGATTTTGAGTTAAACAAAGATAAATAAATCACCCCTCAGTGAAATGTTCTCATGTCCGGATGTAAACAAGCAGAACGCTGATGGAACCGTTCCTCATTTGCTAGAACCTGTCAGTAATTAGCTGGATGAGTGTCATGGCGGCCGGACGAGGGCCGACTCTCTCTCCTCCACGGGAAGGGGCGAGAGAGAGGAGATGGATGGAGAGTGGAGGACGAGGGAGTCGTGATGGAGGGCGGGAAGGACGGCGCCGCAGGAAAGTGAAGAAAGGGATTGTGGGAGTAAATCCGGATATCAGAGATTGCAGCTTTTCTGTGTGGAGATGGATCGGCGCCGGCCGGCCCGGTTAGCAGCCGCTATCAGTTCTGAGAG
>CM070097.1:22481526-22494026 GCA_036178185.1 Liparis tanakae
CCTCCTCCTCCTCTCTCTCTCTCTCCCTCTCTCCTCTCTCCTCTCTCCTCTCTCCTCTCCCCTCTCTCCTGTCTCCTCTCTCTCTCCTCTCCGAAGCAGTTCATTCTTCTCACGGAGAACAAGGGCGGTTCTTCAGAGAGATGCCACAGAGGAACGGTTTCTGGTTCCACAGAGAACCTTTTCAATAGTTTTAAAGAAGGTTCCAGGGGAGTGGGATGACTCCTCACAGGGAACATTGCATCATCATCATCATCATCATCATCATCATCATCATCATCATCATCATCATCATCATCATCATCATCATCATCATCATCATCATCATCATCATCCTGACGCTCAGGAGCTATGGGACAGAGTTACCAGGAGCACCTGTACCTGATGTGGTGGTGGTGTGTGTGTGTATGTGTGTGTGTATATGTGTGTGTGTGGAGGGGGAGGGGGGGGGGCGTTTGAGGTCACGGGGTCGGGCGATGCAGAGGAGCTGAACTCTTCCTCATCTCACTCGCTGCATTTAAGCCTCTTCTGCCCTCTCCTTCCCTCTCTCTCTTTCCTTCTCTCTTTCCTTCTCTCTCTCCCTCTCTCTTTCACACACACACACACACGCACACACACACACACACACAGGGTTCCTCTCCCGTGACCTCTGCTCCACACGCACAACATCCACGTAGACACACAGGTGGTGTGCACCAATGCACAGGCATGCAAGCACACACACACACACACACACACACATACACACACACACACACACACACACACACACACACACAGACCCCCCCCCCCCACACACACACACATGGTGCGGAGCCGCAGTAAGGTCGCCATGCTGCCATTACTTACAACGCTGAGCACTCACTTCTCCCCCTCTCTGATCCCCCACACACACCCCCTCCTCCTCCTCCTCCTCCTCCTCCTCCTCCACCTCCTCCCTCCTCCTCCTCCTCCTCCTCCTCCTCCTCCTCCTCCTCCTCCTCCTCCTCCTCCTCCTCCCTCCCTCCTCCTCCTCCTCCTCCTCCTCTCCCCTCCCTCCCTCCTCCCTCCCCCTCCTCCTCACTCCTTTCTCTCCGAGCATCTTATTCCCTCCGTTATCTGACTCTCTCTTCTAGCGTCCCATTTTTCATTCATTCAATCCCTTGTTCATTTAGCTCAGTGATTTATTCTTCATCAATTCGGGTTCTCTCTCTCCTTTCTTGTTCTGATTATGAGCTTTCTCCCTCTCCCTCCCCCCCCTCCCCCTCTCTCTCTCCCCTCCCCGCTTACATTCACACCAGAGCTGCTCTTTCTTTCTTTCTTTCTTTCTTTCTTCCGAGAGCATCGTATTAACCCTCGCAAGCCGTTTGAGGTGCTGGGCCCTCTCTCTCTCTCTCTCTCTCTCTCTCTCTCTCTCTCTCTCTCTCTCTCTCTCCCCCCTGACCCCGCCGGGTCGATCCCGGCTCGGGACCGGAGCCCCGGATCAGAGGAGAGAGAGACCTGCAGCGCCCAGAGGCTGCTGCTGAATACTGAGGATAGAAGAGCTGACACACACACACACACACACACACACACACACACACACACACACACACACACACACACACACACACACACACACACTCAGTGCCAGCATTCACTGGGTGTTAAACTGTGTTAAATAAAGGTCTCTGTGTGATCCAGGCCCCTTTCTGTTGTTGTTGTTGTTGTTGTTGTTGTTGTTGTTGTTGTTGTTGTTGTTTGTGTCTGTTATAAACTTTTGTTTAGCTTAGTGAACGAGCCAAAGAGCAGAACTGGGGTGACATTCTGTCAAGGTTCTTTTAAGGTTCTTTCAAGGTGCTTTTATGGTTCTTTCAAGGTTCTTTCAAGGTTCTTTTATGTTTTTTTTCAAGGTTCTTTTAAGGTTCTTTCAAGGTTCTTTCAAGGTTCATGGTTCATTCAATGTTCTCTCAAGGTTCTGCAGTGGGCCTCGTTGTCTCGAGGTAAGTCCGTTACTCATCTGATGTCTTTCCTCGCTCCTCGTGTCACACGACCTCTGCGTGGTTTAATCGCTCTCTAGGCTCCGCCCCCTGACGTCCTCCTTCTCTCCGGCCGCGGCGGTCCGACGGCGTGACCTTTGTGAAGCTCCTCACGCTCAGAGGGGAAGAGCTCTGTGTGTGTGTGTGTGTGTGTGTGTGTGAGTATTCACCTTTGTGTTAAGGAGTGGGGGGTAATCACACACACACACACACACACACACACACACACACACACACACGCCCACACGCAGTGCCCCTCAGCCACTCGGTGGTCCACCCTGTCCGTGACCCGGTCCCTGCACATGATTAATTCCGCTTTATTCCACTTTATGCATTAAAATCCATTTCACAAAGGTCAGCAAAGGGGGGGCACGGCCCGGAATAGAGCGCCCCCCCCCCTCCCCCTCCCCCGACCCCCCACCCCTCTCCCAGGATCGTTTAGTGGACTCAAGGCCAGTTCCCTCTCTGTGAGCTCACATTCAATTCACTCAGTCTTTTTAAACCCCCCCCCCCCCCCCCTCACTTCTTTGTTCATGAAGAATAAAGCCGGTGTTGCCTATTCCATTAACGTGAAGCCCTAACCTGCCCAACAATGAGAGTAAAAAGGTGATTCTACTCCGGTAGGTGGATGTGAGACGTGTGTGTGTGTGTGTGTGTGTGTGTGTGTGTGTGTGTGTGTGTGTGTGTGTGTGTGTGTGTGTGTGTCCGTTGTGGGTGCAGTACGCAGTGCTGCCAGGTGGCGGAGCGATGAGGCGAGAAAAAGGAAACGACTCGTCACCAGATGGACGTGAGCGAAGGAACCCGACCACGAACACCGGTACCGACCCTGAGAGACCCGGGTCATCGAGAGACTACACAGAACAGTACGGGTTCTTTAAGAGGCGTTTTGGTTCTACGAAGAACCATCACCTACTGAAGAATCATTTTTTTGTTACAGGCACAATTACATGTTCTTTGAAGAACTCTTTAAGGAAATGGTTCTTTAAATAACCCTGGATTGAAAGGTTCTTTGTGGAATCAGAAATGGTGCTTTAAAGAACCATTTTTTATGGTTCTTTGAAGAACTCTTTAAGGATATAGCTCTTAAATGAACCCTGGGTTGAAAAGTTCTTTAGCGCACCCTTTCTGGTGCGTTAAAGAACCATTTTAAGGTTCTTTGAGACACCTTTATAGGTTCTTTGAACAACTATTTAAGGAAATGGTTATTTAGATAACCCTGGTTTGAAAGGTTCTTTGTGGAACCAGAAATGGTTCTTCCATGGCATCACTCTGAAGAACTGTTTTCGGTTCCAGATGCACCTCCATGGTTCTGCGTGCTCCGTTATGATGGAGGTATTTGTCCTGAAGGTATTCGAGACTCTTCTCCTCCACGTTGAGGATGTGTTAATCTGATCTTCATGTTAACAACGGATCCGATGACTAAGTAACGGAAGGCGTTCTCGTAGAGGGACCGCCTGACGCCTGATCCTCTACCGGACGTTTAATTCCTCTCAGCTCTCGATGTCGTTCTCTGTGATGAACTTCACGGCTTTGTCGGACCAGAAGAGATGAGAAGTAGATCCCACGAGGAAAGGCAACGCACAGACGGCAATCGTTGGGATGGACGCAAATCTTCGCCGAGCGAATGACGAGGATAGAGCGAAACATTAACCGCAAGTTGAAATATTTTAAATTTGCCGGAAAATTCGTTCAACGCTGAGTTGTGAGAGCCAATCAGCATCGAGCTACTACTCTGATGGTGAATGGAACTGCTGCTCTAACGGAGCTGGAAGAGACAGTCAGACGTAGAGGGGGAAGTCACCGAGCTGTGTGAGCCTACGGGGGATGTCATGTATAAATATATATATTTATATTAATGTTATGAACCCAAACACGAGGGCGTTAGATGTTCAGACGTTTATGGGACGTCCCCAACAAGTATGAAGCAGAACTAGTGGTTATTTATTCCGTGGCGGATGAAGGAGATGATAACTGTTTCCATGGAGTAAAGCCACAGAGATAAGCCCCGCCCCCTTTAAGACGCAAATGAAGCGATTGACGCCTACGAATGATGTCATATATAAATAAATATATTTATATTAATGTTATGAACCCAAACACGAGGGCGTTGGATGTTCAGACGTGTGTGGGACGTCCTCAACAAGTATGAAGCAGAACTAGTGGTTATTTACTCCGTGGTGAATGAAGGAGATGATAACTGTTTCCACGGAGATAAGCCCCGCCCCCTCCAAGACGCGAATGACTCGAAACACCACAACTTGTCTGGCGAGTAAACTCTCGCCGGGAGCCAATCATCTGCCACCGGCTACTTCCTGGTGGACGACTCGGTATCGCGACTCCCGCCGCTCACGTCGACCTCTCAATCGTTCTCGACCGATTCCTCTCCCGATGAACCTTGAAGCTCGCGCATCTCTTCCTCCGGCTGGACTCCCCGGGTGATATCGCCTCGTCTGCAGCGGCGTGCCGCGAGCACTTAATGCCAGCTGGAAGAATAAAAGCGGCCATGTCTGAATCAAGCACCAACAAAAAAAAGAAATCCCACTTAAGACAACCGCCCGGCTTGATTGATATCGACCGGCGTTATGTTTCACTGTGGTTTTGTCCTCAGATGCTCAGATTCTATTTTCAGTCGCGGCAAAGTGCGTAAATCATCGATAAAGAATACGGCGCGGCACTCTAATTTAAGTTTTTTATTGCGGCGCGCCGACGATTGGGGCGAGGCGCCATCTTTCAGCGTGCTTTTCAGGCGATAACCGTGTCAAACCTCAATTAATATTCATAAATCGACAATACAACCGTTCGCGGCGGCCCGCGTGTCACGAGCGCCGCTGATTCACTCCCACCGAGGCTCTGCACACACTGCCTTCTGGGTAATCATTTCTGCTTTTCTTTTAGCGGCAGAGAAGAAGAAAAACAATCCCCCGCATCATCATAATTTGATGACCCGCTCAAATGGGAGGCGGGGGGGGGGGGGGGGAGTTGGTCTTCTTCCAGCTTCGAAAATACTTACTAAGAAATCCACTTGAAGTTTCCTAAGGTGTATTCAAGCTAACGTTAGAGAAAGGGGGAGGGGGAGGGGGGACTTGTCTCTTTCATGCTCTCTGTTTGTCTCTTTTTTTAGTCGCTTTGTGTCTCTTTTGGTTTAATTGCCCCTTTGTGGTCTTTTTTGTGGATACGGTTCTTTAAAAGGCGTTTTGGTTCTACGAAGAACCATCACCTACTGATGAACCATTGTTTTTTCTTTGAGGCACCTTTATAGGTACCCTTTTTGGTTCCCCAAAGAACCTTTCTAACCAGGGTTCTCTAACGAACCATTCCCTTAAAGAGTTCTTCAAATAACCTATGAAGGTGTCTCAAAGGACCTTCAAACGGTTCTTTAAGGAACCATTTTGTGTTCCACAGAGAACTTTTTGTGGTGCCTCAAACAGAAAAATGGTTCTTCAGTACGTGATGGTTCTTCGTAGAACCCAAAAGCCTTTTAAAGAACCATTTAAAGACCATTATTATTACATTACATTACATTACATGTCATTTAGCTGACGCTTTTATATGTTTACATATGCTTGACAAAATACTTCTTAATGGTTTATAGATGATTTGGTAATGATAAATAATTAATCATCATAGTTAATATATTACATACATATTAATGTTATAAAGTATGCAATAAGTGGGTAACTTTTATCCAAAGCGACTTACAACCCTGTTACATTCATACACTGTAGACGCAGCTACAGGGAGCAACTCAGGGTTAAGTGTCTTGCTCAAGGGCACATCGACTAGGGCGGGGAGTGAACCTCCGACCCCGTGATTGAAAGACGGACCTGCTGACCACCGACCCAGAGTCTCCTGTATTGTGGGTGAACGTCCTTCGCCTTGACCCCCACCACAGGGGGACTGACCCGGCTAGGAGACTCTTTGGATCGGTCCGAGTCACAGATGGACTAGAACCGTCAAGAAGGACGTCCGCGTTACCCCAACTGTACCCCACCACATACTGAGCGTCCCATTGGAGACGATCTGGAACAGATTCCTTCTTATTAGCTCAAAATCACAACTGCGAGAACACTTCTGACAACTCTATGGACGTATCGATGGGCGTAATGAGGAGAAGACTTCGGCGAGATCCCAGAGTGCATCGGGAGTCTTGCTGTCACATGCTACACTGCTCTCTGTCAACGATAATCACAGAGCCGCTCAGAATTACAGCTGTAAAGGGCTGTGTCTCGTTTAATGGTGGAGTGTGTGTGTGTGTGTGTGTGTGTGTGTGTGTGTGTGGTGGGAGTTCCTCAAGTTTTCTTGTTTTTTACTTTCTTGCCCGTTTCCTCAACTGTGAGAAGAGAATTAGGATCCTGTAAGTCATAATTATGAGACTCTTATTATTTCAACGTACCCATAATAATGACTTATTATCTCATTATTATGAGGTACTAAGTCATTATTATCAGACGTTCAGAGTGACTAATGTAGAGTAAGGAGGAGAAAGCATAAGACTTTCAGCCCGGAGACCTCTGTCAGCTCCTTTTAATGTTACTCCAGTTACATAACAAACATTTTTGACCCAAATCGAGATCTTTTCCTAAACTACCCAAACCCACCAAAAGACACCCGTCTTAGGACAATGGGGGAAAAAACGCCACATCCCATAATGATTTTGGGGACGATATCTAGCCACAATTTTCTGTCGTTGAGTCACGAGTTTTAAAAGTCTTCAACAATTTAACCACATTGTCCCATTACCGATTTTGGCCAGCAGGGGGCAAAGGTGGCGGGAAACCGGGTAGAAAAAAGGACTTTAGGACCATGCGGCCATCTGTAAAAAGTTAAATGTCGGCTTTCTTTTCTCGCCAAAGGCGTGG
Source organism: Liparis tanakae (assembly GCA_036178185.1). Taxonomy (NCBI): domain Eukaryota; kingdom Metazoa; phylum Chordata; class Actinopteri; order Perciformes; family Liparidae; genus Liparis; species Liparis tanakae. Next base: position 22,488,380 of record CM070097.1, read on the forward strand.
CTGGATGCGGAAATGAAGTCCGGACTCATCCACATCGTCTCATGCGGTCGCCTTAATGTCCACAGCTGTCTTAAAGATACAGAGAAGGTTCTAGCACAATGCTACCGAGTTGGGAAAGAGACGCTGTTCGTTGATTTGCTAAAAAATAATCGTGAAGAGCGAAAAGGTTGTAGAATATGTTCAAAATGTTTATTAAAGATCCATGAAGAGGTACCGTGAAGAGTGCCTGTCAATCAAAGTCATCCTGTAGGTTTTTTTAAGTACCCAGTTGTTTCTGATTATTAAGGGAAGTTCGTGATTATAGTTTTTATAAGATTTAGTGGAACGACATCCAAGACGTCGACTGAATCTGAAATCCACCGAGTCAGTTCAGTCGACAGCTGGAGTCACTAATAAACTCCCGCGGCCGGCTTCATCCGCTTATTCCTCAGCCTCCCCTCTTTTATATCAATTAACCTTTAAGCTCTCTCGCTCTCTCTCTCCCTCTCTCTCTCTCTCTCTCTCCCTTCACAGACAACGTTCATAGAAGATTGAGGAAGGGGTGCGTAGAAAACAAATAACTGCGAAGGGGCAGTCGGCATTTCCTGAGCGCTTGAAATAATCAATAGCTTATGAATATTCTGATCGTGGCCCTCGGGCCTGAGAAACATACCAATGTCAGAGAGAGAGGGAGAGAGAGAGAGAGAGAGAGAGGGAGAGAGAGAGACCCTGCATGCGTTCGTCACGTATCAGTATCAGTTCCGCCGTGTTTGCTATAAACTCTCTCCGCTGTAGTTTCTGCTCAACTTCCATTAAAAAAAACAGCTGACGTGATACTTTTTCTACAGTTTCCCCTATTTCCTTTATTATAACTACAAGATCACAAACACGGGAGGATGGAATCGATCGGACAACTCGGTCATTGTGTTCTCAAATATAAAGTGTGTTACAGGCAATTGAATTGGACCAAGTTGCTAAATTACAAGTAATGTGGACTCGTTAATGGAATAGTTTAAAAGACGTCGGGAACTTATTCAGATCCTCGCGCAGAGCGACGGGTGAAACCATTTGGCCTTCCGGCGCGGGGGAGTCAGATACCCGCCGCGTCTCGGCCGGCGAGAAGAGTAAGAAGTTAGTGTTTGAAGTACTTTCTCATCCTCTCTTTTAGTTTAACTTTATTTAGTACAATGAAATAAAAATACTCAAATTTAACAGATAAATATGGAAGAGATGGGAAAAGCCACTCGGCTCATTATAAGTATTAATATTTCACAATATCATTGAGAACACAAAATGAATATCTAAATAAGGTATGACCAGAGTTTGATATGTGGAAGCCCATTTCTGACCACTTGAAAAAATATAATTTAAGGGATAGAAAGTCAAAATTATGAGATAAAAAGTATTTTTCTTCTATCTGATAATAATGATTTTCTATCTTACAATTTCGACTTTTCTATCTTATAATTATGACTTTGTATTCCATATTTATTCCTTTTGTGGTGTAAATGAGCTTCCATATTAACAAGATAGGATTTACAATAACAATGATAATATCTTTCCAAGAAAAATGTCTCAATGACTACATTTTAATGTCTATTTTTAAAGTTTATTCAAAGATTAATTAAACAATATATTTCAGAGCCATCGTCGGTGCTGTAGATTTCAATTTGCACAAACCTCAGTCAGATATCTATTATTACAGTATATCTATATCATTATATATCTATAATTGATGCATAAATGAGCAAAAGTCATCACTATGAGAATAACATTTTTATTATTTCCTAAAACGCAATCGTACCCAAAAAATAAACAATATAAAAAAATAACCCAAATATTCCGGTTTATTTGCTCCCAACGCACGTTGATTACTTCCTCCTACACAAAGGGAATGTTTCCTCGCAGGAACTTCGTGTCCCGGAACATTCCAGGAGTTTCGTCCCGGCCGCCGACATAAACGTTCAGTTATCCAGGAACCACCTTTTTATTCATCGTTCTCCACCAGATGTATTAATGTGCATATGCCGGTTTTTAAAATCCAATTGCTGACGTGGAGTTCCCGGTGATAGATGACTGTAAGTCTCCGTGGTCGTTGTTTTGCCGGTGGGAATCGATCGGGGGAACCGAAGTGGCTTAGCGAGCGTTTATTCGTGCCACAATTGATATTAATAAAGGGAGAAACCACCTCCGGGAAGTGATTCATGAGCTGCTTCATTCAGTATGCAAATTAACTTTCTATTTTATAGTTCTGTAATCCGTTACTCGTGTATCTAAAGAAAATCCATATTCCTGAGAACTCTGTCAAGTCATGTTATACGGCAAGAGAAGATCATCGCAATTATCAATGATCACCCTGACAACTGTAACGCAGTCTGACTGGCCAATGGGCCAATGAGCTGCTCTGATTGGACACGCCCTGATCACATGTGGCAACCGGCTGAATGAAGTCCAGTATTGAGCCGGTAACGGGAGCTCAATGAGGACATTTAGGTTTGTTTAGGGTCCTCGTGACGACTTTCTCGGAGAGGAACCTCTTGTTTTTGTGAACAATTAATATTATTCCCGAGCAAAGAGTTATCGGGGCCTTTATCATATCCCAAAAGTTGTAAAATTTGACATTTATATATCAGGATAGGCGAACATTTTGATATTTTAGAGATCTCGCCTTTGGGTATAACCTTTTTTTTCTATAGTGCCCCCTTGCGGTAGAATGCCTGCCTTTTTTTAAAGCTATGATTGATTGTTCTGGAATTTGGCACACATGTCCGCGAGAGTCTGCTCTACAAAAAAGTATCCAATGAAAATAAAATATGCCTCAATAGATTTTCCGCCAATATGAATTTTGTAAGAAACTATTTTTTTCAATTTTCTCCAAAACGCTTGATTTGATTCATACGGACATTTCTGTGGTTCATAATGGGTTCAACCTGATGATAACTTGTTAAAAGCTAGTAAATGTCTCATTGCGTTCAGAGGATATGGGCCAATGAACATCTTAGGGGTGTGGCCTAGACACCTAACTTCCAAACCCCTTGTCTCTCCTCATTATTATTCTTCTCCAAGGTTTTCTGACATTTTGGGGACTTTATCATATCCCAAAAGCTGTTTAAAATGTGACATGCATATCAGGAGTGGCGAAAAAAAAACATTTTCTGCGTCTCGCATTTCTGTAAAACAGAAACAATTCTCTATAGCGCCCCCTAGAATGTATTTTACTTCAAAAGCCCACACATGTTGCTACCAATCACCAATTTACTTGAAATTTGGTGGACCCGCTCTACAAAAAAAGTAAACGATGCCCATAAGCTCGGCCTACTCCGATTTTCCTCCATCTTAAATTTAGTAAAAAACAAATTAAAAATATTTATATATATTTATTACAATTGCGTAATCACAGGCTACCCACTACAATCCCACTATATCTATTTTTAAAAAGCTAATAAATGTGTCCGCAAAGCTGTTTCTGTGCCACATCTTTTAATTGTATTCGTAAAAATATGGACAATTATATCCAGCGTTGCCTATATAAGTGCAGCTTTTAATCTGTGTGAGTATTTCTTTTAAATGCCTTGATGGTCCAGGTAATAATCGTCCGACTGCGAGGTTTATCTACAGAGCCACTCGGTCCAGTTCACGTCTAATAATCAAGTCTATAATAAAAAGGTTGAGACGTGTGACATCATGTGACGAGCATCATCGCTGAGGCGTCGTGCTTCCCTCTCCAGAGACACGCGAGTAAACTTAATCCTGAAGTAATGTAAACCTAGAGCTGTGAATAAATGGGTTTGAGGGATCTGTGCAGTCAGCACTGCAGTTCAAACGGGTCGCGAGCATCGAGCCATCTGCAGGAAAACAAGTGCTGCATTATCCCATCGGTATTTGAATGCAATCTGGAATCAGGAAGCGGGCTTATTTGCACATTTCTCCGGCCTCCGGCGGGAGGCGGCTCCCAGGGGGTCCACACATCAAACATCATTGACAAACCGAAGGACTCAGACACGATTGGCTCTGTCATCACTCCCCTCCTTCATCAAATTGGAAAACCACGGTAGCAAGAATCACATCGGCGCCGCGTGTCCCGATGGTTCGGGTTAAATTCTATTACGGCCGTCCCTGTAATAAAGGTGTCTTATTGTTTAGAACAAGCACAATGCTCTTGTTCATGACTTCCAGCATCACGTTGGCGTCACAGTAATGTTGTTGTTTTGTGCAATCAATCCTTTGGAAAACGTCTTATTTCATGTTGTTAATGGTCAATAACAATATGTGTATGGTTATTGTAAAGTTGCAAATGATGATTAAAATACATTGTTTGATAAATACTCTGTAAAAGCATCTATAATCATTAATTTATGGGAAATAATTGGTTGGTAGTCCATATATTTATATAATCTTTACATATGTTTGACACAGTACTTCTTAATGTTTTATAAATGATTTGCTGATCATAAATTATGACTTATTATAGTTAATATATTACATACATATTAATGTTATAAAGTGTGCAATAAGTGGGTAACTGTTACACGTGGTAAACAAGAATAGGAGATGTTAATGTTCACGGTAAATAACAATATTTTGATGGTTATTGTAAAGTTGCAACTGATGATTATAATACATTGTTAACTGTAGGATAAATACTTTGTAAAGCATCTATACCATTTTTTTAAGATACTTTGTCAATGATTGTAGTCCATCTATTTATATAATGTTTACATATGTTTAACACAATACTTAATTTGGCTATCATGAATAAATACTTATTATAGTTAATAAATGACGTGTATATTAATAACTGTTACATAAAGTAAACAAGCAGGCAGCATTACGGTTGTCTCTCACGGCTCTCAACATGGCCGCTGCCAGTCGGAGGCTAAGGAGCTAACGGCGCTGACAGCTAACAATGAGGATGTTACGCTTATTGGACGATATAAAGTATATATTTACATTAATTTCAATAAATGTACAATGTAGGGTCGAGCTAAAGTATATATAAACTATATACACAGTATATATATATATATATAGATTGATAAACATATTTATATATATTAATATATATATATATATATATATATATATATATATATATATATATATATATATATAGTGTATGCTCCCTATAGCCTGAAGGACACCCTATTGTTTGACTGGTTTCATCTCCTAAGTGATGTCAACCATCCCCTCTCCATTTAATCTGAATCTCTCTAACTCCATCCCTCCTTTTATTGTCTCTCTCTTTCTCTCTCTCTCTTTCTCTCTTTCTTTCTCCCTCTCCTCCAGCCAATACCTTTTAGAACCCAGCTCTCGTTCCCTGAGAAACGGCGTAAAGCGTGGGATGATATCGGAGCATTTCTTCACTCTCTACCTCCTATATTCTCTCCGTTATCTCGTCCACACACCCGTCGTTCTTCCTGGTTTGTCTTCCGGTGATCTGTTCCTCCCTCGTTCTCTCGTTCTCTCGGCCCTCCGTCTCTCATCGTCGGGTCGGACCATCGTGTCTCTTCTCCTTGACCCCGGAGGTTTCCTCTTGATTCTTCTGGGTGCGATCAGCATTTTTATTCCCTTAGCGGTTCAGTTTCCCTCTGTGAAGGGGGCGAGGAGGCAAGGGGGGGGTTTGAAGGGCCAATACCCACAATCCTTCACTCCAGGCGTCGGGACTCGA
>CM070097.1:22499026-22506526 GCA_036178185.1 Liparis tanakae
GATTAAAGAGACATTTGATACCTTTTCGATCAAGTAAAATAAGTAACCATATATGGGTCCTCGCCCGATACAGGGTTAACGTACTCGAATCATAACCACGAGATTCACAGTTCTCTCTGACAACTCTTTGCCCCCCCCCCCACACTGCTCCCCCCCCCCCCCCCCACACACACACACACTTGTTCTCTATAAATCCTCTGAGGTTGAGAGTTTATCCAAACCCTCCGGCCGCTCTGATTGGCTGCAGCCGGAGGATCCATATACGGTCCGCTCTAATTAAAGAGACTTTCTGTCAAGCGTCACAAAACATGGTTAAAATGGTCATTAATTATGCCACTTTTGGCGTTATCGATGCAACGTTGTACAAATACGTTAATTACAACGCGCCTTGGCAACAGAGCAATGTGGACGAGCCCCCCCCCCCCCCCCCCCACACACACACACACACACACACACGATGAGAAACATATTTGTGAAGTGTCAAAAACAATCCTGCAGGAGATTTGTTTCCCCCCCGGAGATAAATTGACAACGCAATTTCGTTTTTAAAAGGAATTTCTGGGCTGGGTTGATAAAAAAAAAAACTAAATACCTGATGTTCATTTTGAAGTGTCTGTTGGCGTCTTCAATAAGTTGCTGATGTAGTTTTACGCCATTTAATACGAATCCCTTTCGTGGTTATTTTCACGGCGCATTCGCAAAAAAACTCCTGACCTCCGTCAGTCGGAGCGTCCGTTATCTTCCTTTATTTTGATGTAAAAAGATGTGTTTTATGCACTTGACTGATTCCTATGAGGCAACGCACTGCAGACCTCTTTTTAAATGCATGCTTACATTGCAGCATCATTGTTACCACGACGACGGCTGTGCAGAGACCCAGCGTGAGGGAATACGCAACGATTAAAGGACGCGCTAATGTAAAAAAAAATGAGTGGAAGCCAACGGCCGCCCCACAACGTTATGGATCATTAAAAAAAAAAAGAGTTCTGTAAGTGCTTAGAAGCTCAAACTATACTACTATGGTATTGTTTTTGTTTCTTTATTTGCATATGTGTTTATTTTTGTTGTTGTCTTTTACTTCTCTGTATACAAAGAATCTGGAAAATTGAAATATGTGTATGTGAGATTTCGAACACTAATAAAATAGAAAAAAAGAAGCTCAAACTGCCTTTTATTTTGATATATATTTTGTTCTACACACAGAATTACGGAACGTTTATGAGTCGTCAGCTCAAGGGCGTCTGAAGGAGTTCATCTTTTCCCTCGCTGACCAATCAGGCGTCACCGTGGGGGGGGGGGGGGGGGACACGTCGGAGTTCATCGGAGGGACGTTTTATTTTCATTCTGGGTCACAGAAAGATTTAAAACCGTCCTCAAATGATTGTAAAGATTACATTAAGTAGTTCAACGCTATATTAGACGTGTAGAGACGCCGCCAAACACATGTGTGTGTGTGTGTGTGGGGGGGGGCAGGGGGGGCACACTGTGAAACAGTCGGTCATATCTCTGAAGAAGAAGAAAACAGAGAAAACAGCAGTAATGTACAATCTGCACCAGTCAGCAAAAAAAAAAAAAGCGGCAGATGGGAAGCTCCACGAGAAAATACAGAAATACAAAAATACAGCCCCTCCTGAGAAAAAAAAAGAAAGTTCACCCCCCCCCCCCGTGATAGAGTGCAGGGGAGGGATGGATGGAGAGATGGAGAGATGAGGGAGTGAAGGGGAGGGCAGAGGGAGGAGAGCGATCACAGCGGAGGTCTTATCACTCATCTTCCTCACTGGCTTTGGCCCCGCCCCCTAAAACACAGCCTTCAGCAGCGTGTGTGTGTGTGTGTGTGTGTGTGTGTGTGTGTGTGTGTGTGTGTGTGTGTGTGTGTGTGTGTGTGTGAGTGTGTGTGTGTATCATGTGACCAGCTCTGGAATCCGTCAGTAATATGAACCGTCCTCAAAAATCATTTTGAATCCGAGGCGCTGAACATTCATTCATCTCCCACACGGAGAACACATATGGTTCTTTAAAAGGATTTTCTACGAAGAACCATCACCGGCTGAAGAACCAGTTTTTCGTTTTAGGCACCTTTACAGGTTCTTTGAAGAACTCTGTAAGGAAATGGTTATTTAGAGAACCCTGGTTTAAAAGGTTCTTTGTGAAACCAGATAAGGTGCCGTAAAGAACTAATTTCTAAGAATCTTTAAGGCACCTTTAAGGGTTCTTTAAAGAACTCTTTATAGATATGGCTCCTCAAAGAACAATGTTTTAAGGTTCTTTGAGGCACCTTTATAGGATCTTTGTAGAAGTATTCAAGGAAATGGTTATTTAGAGAACTCTGGTTTGAAAGGTTCTTTGAGGAACCATATATGGTTCTTCTATGGAACCTCCATGGTTCTGTGTGCTCCTTGTTTGATACTCTTGTGTTCGGGCCGTCAAGTCGAAGGGACCTGGGATCTCGCTTCAATAGGCTGAACATAGCAAATAGAGAGAGAGAGAGGGGGAAGAGAGAGAGAGGGAGAGAGAGAGAGAAAGAGAGAGAGAGAGGGGGGGAGAGAGAGGGAGAGAGGCGAGCAGACTGATGGATAAACGGAGGGATTAATGTCGACAAGCTAAAGAGACAGAACTTAAAGAGATGACAGAGACGGAGAGAGAGAGAGAGAGAGAGAGGGAGAGAGAGAGAGCAGGCGGGGGGGGGAAGAAGAAGAAGAGTGATCCGCCTGAGAGACGGATGAGCCGGGCTGAGGAAGAGCGACATATCTGTGTGAGAGAGGCGTGAACAGCTGGGGGGGGGAGCCACCGCGGCTAAAGAAAGACCCGGAACACCGGGGCCATGCGGGGACAGGGGGGGGGGGGGGGTCGCCAGGGACATTGTTACCTCGATGTCGGGTCACAGCTGCCGCCCCGCTCTTCTTCGGTGGTGTTCTGTGCATTGTTCTGTCTGAACTCTCAGCCCACTCAGCACCGCCAACAAGTTTGGGCTCACGTGGAAATGTCCTGGTTTTTCAAAGTAAAGCACTTCTTCTCCTCCCGTGCCGAAGATGGCGGCCAGCTGTGGCGATGATGGGAACCGAGGAGGCTGATTTGGGGCAGATAATCAGGCCAGGTACAGAATGAGACAAAGCCCCGTGGATCCGTTGCTCTGGGATCCGTTGTTCTGGGATCCGTTGTTCTGGGATCCGTTGCTCTGGGATCCGTCCGTTGTTCTGGGATCCGTTGTTCTGGGATCCGTTGTTCTGGGATCCGTTGCTCTGGGATCCGTTGTTCTGGGATCCGTTGCTCTGGGATCCGTCCGTTGTTCTGGGATCCGTTGTTCTGGGATCCGTTGCTCTGGGATCCGTTGTTCTGGGATCCGTTGTTCTGGGATCCGTTGTTCTGGGATCCGTTGCTCTGGGATCCGTTGTTCTGGGATCCGTTGTTCTGGGATCCGTTGCTCTGGGATCCGTTGCTCCGGCCCGTCGGTCTGTCGGATCGCTCTCGTTCAGACATTACTTAGAAACCTGGAAGCGCTGACGCGGCGGCTCGTGTTTCCGTGGATACGTCTTTGCGAGGCGCCGAACGCTCACCGGTTCAGACGGCGGCGGTTTGTAAAGATGAACGATGAACTAAGTCAGAAAAAAAGAGGAGAGGGCGGTCGGAACGCCGGACGTCAAACGTGGAAACTCGATTCCTCCGAAATCTAGAAACAGGACTGGAGCGATATTCCCCAAAAAGCGGTGAAGGCCAAGGGAAGCTGAATATGTGCTGAACGTCTTAAAGCGGAATTAATTAACCGGCGGCTGAGGAAAGATGCAGATTGAATTGCATTCTGGGAGGAAAACACTTCGCCGGCCTCTTGCTGAAAAGCTGCCGACGGCGACGTTAAGTTCCGCAGCGCGTCTCGTTATTGTGATTCTTCTTTAATAAAGGTGGCGTCCCGCGGGCGTGCTTCATGACACCGCTGCATGTTCTGATGACTACAAAGGCCCAGCGGGTACCCAGCATTCCTAGAGTCCGAGGTCGAGGTCGAAAAGTTCCACTTTTTTAATGATTTTTAATCCACTTTTTTTTATTTTTTTATTTTACACATGCCATGGATATGCTGGAAGAGACACGAGGCGAGGGACCGTCCAGCAGAAGGCCATGATTACACTAAAGTCCACTTCATCAGGAACCAATCACAGAACATTGGAGCGAGGCGACCAATGGGAGTGAAGACAAGCCAACGTGAGTCCACAGTCCGTCCCCCTGCTGGAGGTTCCTGGTATTGATGTTTATGGGAGGGATCGTGTATGGAAGTATGAGGCAAGTGAAAAATCAACAATTAAAAATCAATTAAACATTTTTAAAAGGCACATTAGTACACAAGTGCTTCCTTAATATAAGTGCAATAAGAAACAAGGGATTATAAAAAAAGCATTATAATTAAACTTGAGGTGTAAGAAAAGTTTGCAAAAGATTCAATTTTTTAAATCAACATTAATTCAATTGAGCAATAAAAAGAAATTTAGAAAATCTTTTGCATCCAAGAGTAGAAAAAACACTTCTTTATTTTAAACGAGCCAATTTAAACAAAAAAATTGCAGAAATGTATAAAAATACTGTAAAAATTCACATTTTGACTAAATTATTGATCCATTTAAATTGAGTTGAAAACATGAAATGAAATGTAGATTTTGGAAAAACATTTTACTGTAGAACGTATCGGTGTGAAGCTCAATGAGTTCAGCACATAGTGAAGGGTTAGGGTCAGCCGAGATGCATCCCTGCTCCCGGTGACCTTTGACCCCCATGCAGCGAGTCAACACACACACACACACACACACACACACACACAGAGGAGCACTGTGGCGCTCTGTCGTCCGGCCTCGTGGTCGTCCTGCCACGCCTCCATTAGTGATGTCGCCTCGACGCACAGAGCGCCGCGTCGATGTCGTTGCCGTGGTTATTTTTCGCCTTCTGCTCGTCTTCGTCCTTTTCTTCTCCTTCACACGCTTTTTAATTATTTCCCCTCCACATTTCCCTACAGCCGGCGATCAGATTAAACGGGACGTGTTGAGGAGAACGTGTGTGACGTGTGGAGCGCGTGTGTGTGTGTGTGTGTGTGTGTGTGTGTGTGTGTGTGTGTGTGTGTGTGTGTGGCTGAATCTGTCCATATGTCTGCCTGTCGGTTTCCGTGCATCTGTGAGTTCATGTCAGTATGCCTACATCTTACCGTGTGTGTGTGTGTGTGTGTGTGTGTGTGTGTGTGTGTGTGTGTGTGTGTGTGTGTGTGTGTGTGTGTGTGTGTGAGATGTCCTGGTAAGGTGATGAAAATGTAATTTCATCCACATTATCTGACAGAAGAGCTGAGTGAATACCGACGCATGCAGGCTGCTCCGCACTGAGTGTGTGTGTGTGTGTGTGTGTGTGTGTGTGTGTGTGTGTGTGTGTGTGTGTGTGTGTGTGTGTGTGTGTGTGGGTGAACCGTTGTGGAGGCCGATCCCTGCAGGTGTTGGAAGCCTGTGACTAATTGGATTATTGGATATGAACATGCAACAGTCTGTTTCTCCGTGTCCTCCTAACACCTGGAACCCAGCGCTCACCTGAGCCGCCGCCATGGAGCGTCGTCATGACGACGCCACCAGCGTTCTGCTACGGCGTCACAGCACATCCACAACGGCAACTACACACAGACAGACTCACACAAAGACTCACAAATACACACAGACAGACTCACACATACACACAGACAGACTCACACAAAGACTCACAAATACACACAGACAGAATTCTTGAAAGAAAAGTTTTTTTAAAGAACCCTTGTGTAAAAGATTTCTTTGAGTAACCATAAACGGTGCCTTAAGAAAATATTTATGGAGGTTTGTTTAGGCACCTTTAAAGGTTCTTTGAGGAATTCTTTGAGGAAATGGTTCTTTAAAGAACCCTTGTGTAAAAGATTTCTTTGAGTAACCATAAACGGTGCCTTAAAGAACCATTTATGGATTTTTTTAGGCACCTTTAAAGGTTCTTTGAGGAACTCTATGAGGAAATGGTTCTTTAAAGAACCCTTGTGTGAAAGATTTTTTGAGTAACCATAAATGGTGCCTTAAAGAACCATTTATGGAGGGTTTTTAGGTATACCTTTAAAGGTTCTTTTTTGGGAATGGTTCTTTAAAGAACCCTGTTTTGAAAAGTTCTTTGAGTAACCAGAAATGGTGCCTTAAAGAACCATTTGTTAAAGGTTCTCTGATACACACGTATAGGTTCTATGAAGAACTCTATGAGAAAATGGTTCTTTAAAGAACCCTGGTTTGAAAGCTTCTTTGAGTAACCATAAACGGTGCCTTAAAGAACCATTTATGGAGTTTTTTTAGGTACCTTTAAAGGTTCTTTGAGGAACTATTTGAGGAAATTAGGTTCTATAAAGAATTCTATAAGGAAATGGTTCTTTAAAGAACCCTGGTTTGAAGGGTTCTTTGTGGAACCAAAAATGTCTCTTCTATGGCGTCACTCTGAGGAACCCTCTTCGGTTCCTGATGTCACCTCCATGTTTCTGTGAGAACAATCATTTAAATATTAGATCCATAATATTTACGCGTTCCGTCACTCAGTGGATTAAACACATCAGGGACTCACATCTCGCTCTTGTTGGTCCTCTTGAGGTTCCTCTGTGAGAGTCACATGTCTCTGAGCACTCCAGAGTCTCCCTCGTCTTCCTCGTCTTCATCGCAGACGTTCTACTGACCGCACTTCATAAATAAACTGTCCTTGTTTCCCTCGGCGTCCGCATTGCCGATAGTGCTGAATCCAGCAGGAAGAGAGCAGCTTCACATCCCCTAATGAGCAGCAGCAGCAAAACACACACACACACACACTCACACACACACACACACACTCACACACACACACACACACACACACACACACACATTTAGCCATGCAAACACATGACTGTTGAGCGTATTGATTGATTAATTCCCGGCTGCGTGACCCTGCGGTCTGAGTCGATGACCCCCCAGTGGAAACACCAGACCTCAGAGACATCGTTCCGGCGACGCCCACTTCCCCTGCTGATTCCATTTTAATGGGGTCGTTACGTTTCCCATTTTTCTCTCTTACTCTTTAAAGTGTACGACAGCCGGACGTCGTTTCTCTCCGATCTTTCACTCTCAGGGTGGAACCCCTCCGGCGGTTCGTGAGCTCGGCTTGAGTCTCCTCTCCCGAGTCTCCGGGTAGATTAATAACTGAAACTTCACTCATGTCTCACATCCTCGTCAGAACATGCGGAGGCCGTGAGGCGCTGACGGGCCGGAGCCACGGAAACCAAACGCAACAGATGTGATGTCACTGCAGCGCTCATCGCTGAGGAGGAGGGGTGATGTCATCACCCGCCTGGAGAACTCCCCGGCAACAGGGACGTCACCACGTCATGAGATGGTGATGGAGGTGGAAATGGAGGTGGTGGTCAAAGTGGTAGAAGTAGAAGTGGTGGAGGTGATGGTGGTATTTGTGATGTTGGAAGTGGAAGTGGTGGTGGATGTGGAGGTGTAA